>PVIJ01002465.1:0-85306 GCA_004024925.1 Scalopus aquaticus | reverse complement strand
CACTTCAGATTCCAAGGCCATGTTGTTAACCTGTGCTGCAGACAGGCAGGCTCTTAATTGGAGGTTTCTATTCCTCCTCTTCTGTTCAATTAATTTGCTGGAGATGCTTATAAAACATAGGAAAACAATTCACTTAATGCATTACCAGTTTACGATATAACTATGTAACCCAGAAACAGTCAGATGGGAGAGATGCATAGGGCAAGGTATGTGGGAAGGGGAGCAGAACTTCCATGTCATCAACAGACTATTCCCAGCACTTCCACATTTTCATTAACTCTGAAACTCTTCGAATTAAGTCCATTTGGGAATTTTATGGAGGCTTAGCCACTTAAGCATATTTGATTACATCATTGGTCTCTAATGATTAAATCAGCCTTGAGTTCCTTTCCCCACATCCTGTGGTTGGACTGAAAGTTCTAACCCTCAATCACCCAGTTGATTCCCCTGGTAACCAACCCCCATCCTTTGGGACTTTCCAGAAGTCATCACATTAGCATAAATGCCAGTGTGGTTGGAAATGGCTTTTATATGAATAACAAAAGACACCCAGTTCACCTTTATTGTTCTGGAGCTGTTTCAGGAACTGGGAACAAAATGAAGTATTAAAACAAAAGATGCCTCTATGGGTCTTAAAGGGGAAATTGCAAGGATTTTAGGAATTAGGTGCCAGAAGCAGTAGATGAAGACCAATATATATATTTCTTATTATAAATTACAAATCATAATTTTGTTAATATGCAGCCAAGGGATACCCAGGGACCTCCAAACTTGTATGCTGTAAAATGGGGTTGCAATTTCCCACACTTAGGCAAAACAGACTCTTAGTACGAGAGACCTGTATTTCTTTAGTTTACAGAGAAGGAGAGAAGAGAGGATATTTTTTCCTAAAAAATTACCCAAAGTTACCTATTCCCTCGTGGGCAAATGCCCAGCCAAACATGGCCAGTCCTAAACAGAGATGCTAAGGCCCAAAAGCTAGCCACTAATCTAGGCACCTTCTAGCGGGGAGCCCCTGGAAGGAGGTAAAGGAGCCAGGTAAGTTTCCCATGTGCCTCTCACTCACGTGTCTCTTCCAAGTGTCTTTACATGTTTCTCCTCCACATGTTTCATTCCATGTCTCTTTCCCAGCACCACCAGAGTACAAATAGGGCTAAGGGAGCAACAGACATCTTTCTTCACCAGAGTCCACTTGCCTTACAGAGATTCACCTGGCTGCTCAGCTCTGCCCTTAGTTCCCAGTAGCTAGTCCAAGGCTTTAGATGTAAGTGGGGGAAGGGTAACATGATACCTCACCCTTCTATGGAAAAACTGTCTCTGTAAATTTCTGTGTTCAGATTTCCTCTTCTATAAAGAAAACAGTAATACTGGTGTTAGTGCCTACTTAATCCAATATTATCTCATCTTGACTAATTACTAGTCACACATAACTTTAAATAAGGTGATATTCTGGGGTCTTGGGTAGACATGATTTTTTTTTTTAACTGTGCAATATTCAACTCAGGCACAAACAAATCTAAATTCACAGTAATCTAAGTGACATTAGGGACTGCTCCTGTGAAGACAAATGTGTACCTCCTTCAATTAATCAACCCAGTGCCAGCTATTCTAAACTTTTTTGATATATAAGAGATTTAAAATTGCTCTTGGGCCTTGGCTGCTGCATTTTGGACCCTGCCTGTTTGGATGAATGTTTGCCCAATAAGGCATGGTTAACTTAGGAGTTTGATCAGAAGTCTGTTTTTTTAAAAATCCTTTGTTCCTTTGTGTGAGTAGAATGAAACTGCATCTTCATTCAAAACCATCCCAGATTTTCACTTTCCCAAATTTGGAACTCGAATGGAAAAGAAGCTACTTGTGTTGCTTGTGTCTCCTCATTGAGGAAGTTATAATCTATAATTTTAACTTAACACACATACTATAGAACTCCCCCCTCCAACACACACACAACAACAAGGCATTGAGGTCAAGAAATTTGTACAAACAAGTCTTGTGTCTTCTCACTTACTTATTTATTATTAATTATAAACCAACCCATTTGTCTTATCATGTCTTTACAAAACTACTATTTCTGTTAAAGGTATAAAATGTCTTGTATTCATTTCTTTTCATCTTTAGTCTCTTGAGAATGTTCCCATGTATGTAAAAATTCTATGAAATTTGTATGTTTTTCTTCTGTTCATCTGTCTTGTTGTATTCATTTTCAGACATACTCAGGGACCACAGAGAGACAAAGAAAATTTTTTCTTTCCTACATCCTATTAGTAAACATTCAGTATCAAAAATGTCCAATAACAGGACAAGTAGCACAAAAGATTAAAAAAGATTACTTGGTGATGATAGCATAGTATTTCCTGTCCCTTTTCTGGGTTAATTGGTCAATGTCCCCTCTCCCCATTAATTCTATGAATTATTCAGTTTCTGTCTAACATTTACAATTTAAAATAAAATAATTTATTTCTAATAATAGCAAATAAAGGATTGTAATACAAATGCTGATACCAGAAGCTTACATTTAGTAGGCATATAGATTCAGGTGAACAAAGAAAGAATAGGCTATGAACCAAAATTTCATTCTTTTGGTTCATCTCAGTTAAATCACCAATTTCAAATCCTCCATATTTCTGAGACTATGTTGCCTATAACCTACTCTTGCTCATTTTTATATTCTTATGGTTATTCAATAGCAATCACAATTGAGCTCAGGTTAATTGAATCAAATTTAAGATAACAAACAAAAATAAGTCATTTACTGGAAAGAAATTGTATAGCTCACAGAGTTGAAAGATAAACTGAAAAACAAGACATGACTTTAGGCAAGATACCCAGTGAGATAATGTATTTAAAATACAACAAATACTTAAAAAAAAAAAAAAAGGAAACAAAGGCACTGGACAAACATGCAGAGAAGTGTCTTTGATTATAAGTCTTTGGTACTTCAGTCAATGGCCATCCTGTACAAACTTCTAGTAATGCTTTCAAATTTAATCACATTTTCACTCTTGAATTCTGTCATAGTTTTCATTTTCCATGTATGATTAAAAACCACAAGACCTTTATGGAATGGGTATAAATATGTTTTACTCAATGATGTCTTTACAGTTAGTGTTTAAATTTATGAGCATCTCAACCTCCCATTTAAAAATTCTGTATCTACAAAAATATAGGTGACATTTAATCACACAATGTCATTTTATCAAGTATGTGAACATCTTATTTTATTAATAAATCAGATTTCTTCCCAGTAGTGGCTATTTTGGAGGTTTATTGACTTGTTAAATACTGTATTTCTTCATCCTATTATTGAAAATGAAAACAAGATAGTTACATGAAATTGACATATTTGGCCTCCCCGGTGGCGCAGCGGTTAAGCGTCTGCGCTGTGGAGCTGTCGGCAGCGGCGACGCGAGTTCGACGCCCGGCCAGGGAGAATCCCACATGGTGCGGCAGACCTCTCCTGCCTCACCCGCTGCTCCCCTCAGCAGTGTACTTCTGATCTGCCTGTTCTGCTCCCCGCTCTGTCTCTGGGGAATCCTCTCGCCGCCCCGCGCCTCTGGCCTGTACCCCAGCTTGTATGTATAAATAAAATAAAATCTTTAAAAAAAAAAAAAAGAAATTGACATATTTAAATGTACCCAGAGAGACTAATATTCTCACAGCCATATTAACTCAAGATTTAAGAAATTTACAAATTTTCATTTCTATATAAAAGTTATGCTCTTGATAAATCTAAGCCCTAATTTAAAATATATTCCTTATGGAGAAGCTCATATTCTTATCAGTCAACATTCACCTTTTAGAAAGATTTTTATTTAATGTGGTCAACGTTTCTGCAATAAAATTTATAGATCATTTCTTCATTTTGAATATTGAAAAGAAGATAATGAAAACCTTGCCTCATATGATTTAATTCTTTTAAAACCTCTGATAAAAATTGTGCTGACTCATACATAGAAGGGATTAGCAATTTATAAACTTAAGATATAACAATTTCCCCCTTTATAATTCCCACTATATTAAATCTCTTTCAGTGGCTATTTATATAAAGTCTATCATTGCAAATGCAGAGTAAAATAGTCATTTACTTGCATTCAAGATATCTGGATATTTGAGACTGTAGACAAATTACAGACTACAACAACTTAATAATATTTTTGTTTTAAACATCATTACTGTATTTCCTTCACAGGAAGGATAGAAAGGTAATATGTGTATATTGGTCATTTAATTTTATATCTTTGTGTTTTGAAGATGAAACTTATGCTCCGTGGCTTTTCCAGGCAGGTAAAACTTTTTTTAAAAAGTAGTCTTTACTTGATGTGTTCTAAGCTTTATAAACACAAATGTGAATACTAGTGGACCTTACATTATGTGGGAGAATAATTTAGACAAACTTGCAATTAAAAGAATCAAAGGTGCTTGATTTTATTATTCATCAGGCATTTGTTTAATTATTAGACCTTTGGATCAAATGCTTGGCTAGGTCTTGGGGATAATGGACAATTGTATCTCTTTATCTAGTTTTTCCTACACAAACTACTCAGTTAAAATTTAAGTATATCTCTATATTAACACCTATGCGTAAATTATTCATTTAAAAGTGGGTTTATTTTCTCATCAATTTATATTTATTTTACTTCTATTAGAATATAATAAGCTCCCCAAATAGTTTTTTTGATAGACAAGTTATTTAAGATTGTCTTAAAATTAATGTTTTTTGTGTTTTAAAAAAAAATGTTAAAGCTTAATACCGTGAGGTTCCTCCGCATCTTATCTACTTTTAGCTCTAGATAGAATCACTCTTTGCATTTTGGTAAAGTAGGTGATATTATTAGAGATTTTGGAAGTTTCTCTGAGGCTCATACATGTCAAAAATGTAAAGAAAAAAAATTATCTATTAAGTTCAATCAAGCATTAAATCCATCCTAGAGGGCCTCCCTGGTGGCGCAAGGGGTTAAGCCTCAGCCTGTGAAGCTATCTGTAACACAAGTTCAATCCCTGGCCAGGGAGATTCCCACATGGTGCAGCAGACCTCTCCTGCCTCGCCCGCTGCTCCCCTCAGCAGTGTACTTCAGTTGATCTGCCTGATCTGCTCCCCACTCTGTTTCTGGTGAATCCTCTCACCCCACCCCACATCTCTGGCCTACACCCCAGCTTGTATGCATAAATAAATAAACCTTTAAAAATAATTAAATCCATCCCTTTCTGAGAATTGAAAATTTGGGTCTTACTGTGAAATTATGACAAGAACATACATTGGGGGCATAAAAACAAACTTCTACTACCTGCTGATGTTTAACAACTGAAAAGTAAGTAAAATACATTTAGGGCCTTGAGAAAACAGTTTAATACAATTGGATCTAGTGTGTTTCTTTACAATTCTAACATTCTGTATGATTACATGATTGGTTAACTCAAATTCCTATGATCCAACTATAGTCTTGCATGTGTAGAATAAACCATTGCATTTGCTTCAGACCTACAACAGCTCCCTTGCTGTTTTGTTTTTGGCACCTGGGATTTTCCATGGTTTACTATATTGAATGGAGCTCTAATTTTATAACTTGGTAGAGGAAAGGGATATAGCTCTTATGAGTAAACACAAGGTCACAGAGAGAAGCCTACAGGAATCCCATTTGCATAAAAATACCTTATAAGTCCTCTTGGGAAAAATGATGAAGGTTATTTGGGGACTGTTGATCAGTTTTCTGGACAGCCAGGATTAATATTCCTTAATAAAAACAAGACACAAGGGATGTGGGTGAATGCCCAGAGTTTACTCTTAAAAAGAAAACTAGAAAAGGCATGTACAAGGTCTGGAAGCACTAATCATTGGTTGGAAAGAATGCCTTTTAAAAATCATATAATAATTTGACTTGCATAAAGAAAAAAATTAAATGGTAAATGAACAGTCTATAAAAAGCAAACAAATAATATATATAAATATGGTATATTGTCACATTAAACATTCTCTACAATATTGCTCTTTAGAGCAACATTTTTATATCCACTTCTGTCTTTCAATCTTTGGGTATTTTATTTCATCATTAAAAAAAAAATACACAATTAAAGCCTATTAACTTTCATATGTGCAATGCACGATGACGGCTTGCTACACATACCAGTCCCTATTCTTCTTTTCCTGAATTCAATTGTGAAAGCATTATTAACCTCTGAAAATTCTTTTTGCAGTAAATTGTTAGTGCACGATGAAGGGATAGCCAGGGACCCCAAGCTGTTAAGGGATGCACATTCTGAAAGGGGGCCTAGCCTTTTAAGTAGAATTGATGTACTCACACACAGAGAGAAAAGGATATCAAATAATAGTTTCTCAATAAAACTTCAAAAATTACCCATGCCCCTCCATGAGCAAATGCCCAGCCAACAGGCCCAGGCCAAAAACTTGCCACAAGTTTAATGCACCTTCTGGCAAGGAACCACAGGGAAGGGGTTAGGAAGATCCCAAAGATCTAGAACATGGGAGGCTCAAAATTCAAAATATGTCACATGACCCATTGTAAATCCAAGGTAATGGCTGCCATCATCTCTGCCAAGGACCAGGAGCAGCCTCTCCCCATGTGTCTCTCACCTATGTCTCTTCCACGTATCTTTTCTAAGTGTCTGTCCATGCCTCTCCTCCACATGTTTCTACCTCCTCCTTCATTCCACATCAATTTATATGTCAACCTCTCTCCTTCCCAACTTCTCCCCATCCTTTCTGGAAATCTGTTTTCTTATGTGAGAAAATAAAATTTCCTTATTATTCAATCCAGTTTGGAAAAGAGTGCTCTATTGGCTGTAATCTGAAAGCATCCAGAGAGATAATACTCTCTGGCTTCTAAGTCACTTGATTGTGTTTATCTCTCTGTATGTCTCATTGCCAAATGCCCTGAGAAGTTGTAATGTATTTACTCTTCACGGTGTGGTTTAAAGCTCTTCTATTGGCAGAACTTTTGTACCTATTAGAATTCATCATACGTTACCGCCTCTGTAATCACTTTAACATCAGAATTTAATCCCTGGAATAGTGAGATGTAGCCACATATACAGATTCTCATTGCAATCTAGCATCTTACATAAAAGTTGATCATATAGCCATTTTGCACAGAGATGGGCATTGGGACTGGAAGATTTTGAGATATCATGGCCTGTCCAGGAAAGATGCTTCAAAGATGATTCACCAGGAGTGCCAATAAATCCAAAGATTAACTCTTTTAGTTGGTAAAGTTGCTCTAGGGTAGCCTACATAAGAAATCATAAAGTAAATCAAAGGAAAAATGACCTTAATGCATTAAAACCATTAAAATAGTCTTTAATGAAAAAGAGAAATCTGTTTGAAATTTGTTTTGCGTGGAAAATAAGAATGTACCTTCAGATTAGTGATGTGCTAAAGTCTGTAATAGCTAAGTAGAAACATGGCAATGAGACCAGCCAGGACACTTGCAAGTCTATTTAAATTGAAAGGGGAACAAAGCTGCCAACCAATGTAAAATCAAATATTAGGACTCTATTATTATTTTTGATATTTTCACTCAGAATTTTCAAGAAGAAAGCTAAATTGTTGGGTTATTTTCATCAATTTTACAGATATTTCTGCAAACTTTATGTATTTTTTTCAAACCTTAAAGCTACTCAAGCTTATTCTCTGAAAGTTTCAGCATGTCAGCTCTAGGTGAAGCTGAGACTTTTAAAAGATAAGAGTAGGTAATACAGGGAGCTCATTCTATGCATCAGGATGAAATGTATCAGAAAGTGACATCTCTATCTCTCCTTTTTACTTTTTCTCCTTCTCATCTTTTCCTATTTTTTTAGCATGATTATACCTGACAGAACAATGAGTTTGTATATGTGAATGAATTTCCAGTTCACTGAAAGATAAAATCACCACAAAGTTGATTTGATAAATGATTATTCAAAATCCAAGAGATATTTCATATAATAACAGAGTTCTGGTAAATAAGTGTATGTTCAAAGAATAGGGATTTTCTACAAGAAAATTATTCTTTTAATATGTTGCTTTCATTCTTCTCTAGCAGAATGAATGACCACCTGAATACCAAATAATATCAATTTGGTCTTATATTTTCTGACAGTTGGATTTGGAAGAAACATATTATGTAAACCCATGCATGTCAGTGGGAGATGAAAAAGAAAATGATGCTTAGGGCAATCTGATGGTATTCTCTAATATATAATGCTGTTTGTATCTCATCTTTGATTATCTTCATGTCCCAATTATTAGCAGCCATTAGTGCCCTCAGGATAAAGGAGAGCAAAACAAAACAAAACATAACAAAGACCTGTCAGTCTGCAACTGACAGATAGGTTTTGGAGGTTATAGATGGATTTATTGGTTCTCTGTTTCTAAATCTGTCAAAAAGACCAGAACAATTTCCTGACTGAAAGAGGTCGAGGACCAAGCACCTGGAGGCCTTTAATAATGTTGATGGGAGGAAAGCAGGATACTTTTGAAGTTAATTTTCAATGTGAATTATATTGAGTACTCTGGCTCAGAAAGAAACTCCTCTGGTGAAAGAAAGGAAAATATAACATTTCTTGAAGAGGTCATAAAATGTTTTGTTAGATTCTAATTCATAAAGAGTACCAACAACCCAAAGAAATAAAATCTCATTTGGGCTCCATTGAACAAAATTAAGTACATATTGATACTAATTTTTTGTTTAAACTTTTATGCTCCATTCTGCAACTTGAAGAATGAAAGCAGCTATTCTGTTTTGTTTTGTTTTGTTTTTTGATAGACAGTATGGTCCACTCCTATTTTAACTATTATCTGATTTATGATTCCACTAAATGGAAATAGAATGTATTATACACAAATTCTAACTAACATGCCTTTTAGGCCCACGTGGTATTTCCTGCTAACTACTGGAAATATGACTCTACTGCTCATTACTTTTATTTCAATGGTACGATTGAACTTTTACTATGTGCTATGCAGGATACTAGGAACCAATAATACAAAATGATAAGCACACATGTGATCTACTTATGTGCATTGTCTTATGTTTAGAATGCTTTGTGGGGGACCAATAAATAATAGCTAAATAGATAATTGTGACTGTTTTATTAAGAGCTTTAACAAGTACAGCTTCTTGTTGTATTAACTCTGTGGGGTTTTTTCAAAGCACTGCGCACTCAGAAGTTCACTTTATTCATAAAGTGGCATTAGCATTTATTACCTGGGTGAAAACAACCAAGTAGAAGACATGTTTTCTTTCTGCTTCTTGTAATCTTCACATCTATGACTCAACAAAATTGTCATTTTCTGGAAGTTCCCGAACATGTGAAATGTATTCTAACAAACAACTACCTCCTTTAAACAATCAGGGAAATAATCAAGCACATAGATTTTGACCTTACTCTTCCTTTAAGATTTCCCCAAGAATAGTCTGTTTGTCATAAAGAGAATCACAGTAAAGATGTGACAGGCTGGTAATGCTAATTTGCTTTAACATTTTATTATCACTGGAGGACTCCTTGGTTATCCTGGTAGTAGTTGCCAACAGAAGCTAAAGTTTCCTCTTTTATGCACAGGCAGTTGGTAGAATAAAAAAAAAAAAAACCCACAATTCTTGCAAGTTTCTAACTATTTGTATTCTTCTGAACAGATTCCATAAAGCCGTGTAAGAAACTAATTAGGAAAAAAAATAATAGAATTCTCTTGGTCATGAATACCTTATGAAGCTTCCAAAATAGTATCTGGAAGGAAAAGTGACATAAAAAGGAATTGTCTATACATTCAATGAAGGTACTAGTGACCAATACAGGTGGAGTTGACATTTTAGCACATCACAATCTTTCTGTCAGAGTTCGCAAGACATGTGCAAGTTTTGTGCATCTGTCATGTCTTCAAATAGAAAACAATACATGTATTATACAGCTGCCAATATGTTACAGCATCTTTGTATTTTAAAATTTCTAATTTACATTTCTCTACCATATTTAATTTCAATAATATTCTGAGACTATCATTTAAAAATCCACCCCCAAATAGGATAGAATATTATATATCTAAAATGGCTGACATGGATTGCAGTATTACTGAGACAGAGGAACATTGGCTAGTCAAAGTCAATTTTGTAGTTAATTTGAAAAATATATTAATTTTCCTACAAGGGGAGAAGATTGCAGAAATCAATAATGTGGTGTCATTATCACTATCATTAGTATGGGGATAAATAAATTGTAGTAGATGACAACTTAGGACATTTCTAGTGATAATAGCTTTTGGTAGTTATAATTTTATCATAACTATAAATTAAATGAAATAATGTATGTAACAGTGATATGAAAATTACAGCATTTTGTATAAATGTACAGTTCAGGTCATCTGATGGTCTGTTATTTCGTAGTTGATTGGCCAATTCAAACAAATGGTCAAGTCAGTTTCAAAAGTTTCCATTTTAAAATAAAAATAATAGAGTGTGCAACTGATTGACTGATTGTTAAAATAATGTTAGGGTGCTACTATAATACTATTTTGGGGTCAGAGCTAAGAGTTTTATAGGCCAGATTGCAGAGGGGGTTAGCGGCACTATCCTTCAGTTCTTGGTTATGCAAACCTAATTACTACAGAATGATTTGAGAATATTCTTTTCTCTATCAGACAGTGTTTATTGAAACAAATGTCCAGCCACACTCTCAGTTTTATATGGGTCTTTGAAATTTTGTGGAAGAGAATTTTGTGGAACCTGAACCATTACTTCAGGTTTAATAGGTAAGAACACTATGAGGGAATGGATGTTTTAAAAGAAATGAGGCTGTTGGAAGAAATGATGGATCCTTTGAAAAAATGTCATGAATTGTGGGAAAACATCTGGCAGAGTGAATCTAGGCTAACAGCAGACTGCATATGTGAAGGAGTAGTATGTCTTGGCATGTATTTCTGGAAGAAAAGGCTAGAATAAAGAAACAATTGCCCTGGGGGCAATTTCTTTCAAACAAACTGGTGACCCAAACTGGTGAGATTGGGTGCATAAAGGGTGGCATTCTTGTTAACAGGTGACCTGAACCGGATGGTGAAAAAGAAGACTATAAAAGATGGCAGTTCTGAGGAGGGAACATTTTGGTCCATGGTTATTTTGGAGTTATGTTTGGGAACCCAGCTAGACTACTCAGAGGATCATTTAACAACAAACTAGATAATTTAACAACAAACCATCACTAATGGTCCCTCACATGTAAACTAGAACATAAAAAAAAAATCCTTAACCACTTTCTTTATATTAGACATCGTTTTTATCATCTAATTTATCAATTTATTTAATCAATGTGTGTATGATGTGCTAAGCACCGTTGAAGTCATTGGAGATACAGAAACTATTGAGAAAGATGAGGTTTTATACTCACAGGGCTTACTATTTAGTGTTGCTGAAATTAAAATGAAAAAAGTTATCTGTGCTGATTTCTGATCTCATAAGTGTTATGGGAAAATAATACGATAATGTTGAATGACTGGGCAGCGTTGACTAGGAAAGTCAAAAAGTTTCATTTGATACAGAGTTGAAAAATAAAAAGAGAGTTTAGTGTAATATAGTCACAAAAAAAAAAAGAAAGAAAAATTCAATGGTATCAGATTCTGCTGAGTTTCCAAAAGATGACACATTGCGAGGATAAGTTATTTATAAAAAATCATCTAACTTCTCTATATAGGTCTTGTATTCACATTCAAATATCTCTGCTCCAAAAACATCTCATAGATTATTGCAAAGTCAACAAACATCAACCTTTTAAAACTTACTCAGCATTGTGAACGTTTGGGTTGAACAAAGTAGAAGTGAGTAAAGGAATTCATTACATAAAAATTGCCAAACTTAATGTGAGTATGTATCTGCATAGTCTTTCAAATTGAAACCCCTCAACTTTAGTTAATTCTTAAATTTTTGATTACTGTATTTGCTGGTATTGTAGTGTGATTTATTTTATATATGTGTATAAAATAAATATATGTGTATAAAATATTTTATATATGCGTATAAATATATATATATACACACACACACATATATATATATGCACACACACACATATACAGATTTGGCTTTTCACCCCACTTTGATATGGAAATCTTAGAACCCCTGAAGTTTTCTAAGTGATGAGCACAATAAAAGTTTATTTTGTAATGTTAATATTGACTTTTTGACCCTATGAATGGGGCTATTTGCCAGGAGAACCAATACTTGGGACTTTCCAGTGCTTCCCTCCCAAACCCCAATCTTAAGAGGGAGAAAGGAGTTAGAGATTGAATTCAATTGCAGGTGGCCAATGATTTAATCAATCGTGCCTATGTAATGAAACTTCCATTTAAACCCAAAAGAAGAGAGTTGCTAGTGCTGCTGGGTTGATGTTCTCACAGAGATTTGGAGAAAATTGTGTGCTTGGAGAAGGCATGGAATTACTGTGCCTTTTTCCGCACATACTACCCTTATGTATCTCTTGTATGTGGCTGTCTCTGAATGATACCTTTTTTTTTTAAATTTTTTACGACATTTATTTATGCATACAAGCTGGGGTGTAGGCCAGAGGTGTGGGGTGGTGAGAGGATTCACCAGAGAGAGTGGGGAGCAGAACAGACAGATTGACTGAAGTACACTGCTGAGGGGACCAGCAGGCGAGGCAGGAGAGGTCTGCTGCACCATGTGGGAATCTCCCTAGCCGGGTGTGGAACTCGTGCTGCAGTGGCTCTGGATAGCTTCATAGTGCTGCGTTTAACCCATTGCGCCACCAGGGCAATGATATTTTTTTATAGTAAACCAGTAAGCTAATTTTTCTTTGCAGTCTTGTAAGCCATTCTAGCAAGTTATTGAGCTCAAGTAGAGGGGAATCACAGGAACACCTCATTTATAGCCAGTGGATCAGAAGGACAGATAATCTGGGCTTTCCAAGAGTATCTGCCCTGGGAGGGCAGTCATTTAGAACTGAGCTTTCAGACTGTGAAACTGATGCTATTTTTGGAAAGAATGTGTCAGTACTGAGGTAAATTGTAAGGATACCCAGCTGGTGTCAAAGAAAATTTCTGGTTGGTGTGGGGAATTCTCCTCCACATATATATACTTACTGGAATTGGGTCCAGGAATCCATTTAGCTGCTATCTGGCCAATCAACTATTCTAATTCTTCTTAATCTATTTTGCAATTATAGGTCTTAGAAACTATTTTTGTCTCCTCTTTATAAACACACACACACAAAATCAGTTCAGAGAGTCCATCACCTCCCCAAGTTTATTCTGGTGAATTTTGTAAAGATAAAATTTGAAACCAGAGGCGGATTCTAAAATCTGAACCCTTTACACAGCCATGCTGCACTGCTCATTATGCTATACATTTCTAAAATGCAGATGTGTTTTGTTTTTAAAGACTTATATTTTCATGTTTATTCTTATTTTTTTAATTTGTACTTCTTTTTTTTCTTAATTACCTAACTGGTTATTCATAATTGCTATCACTTGCTTCAGATAACAAACTTTCATTGTACTTTATTTTATTTTATATTTTATTTTATAAATCTCTGCTTCATTTCTTTTTTCCAACTTCTTATTTTTATTTTGCTGTTATATTCTAGCACATTATAAGTATAGTTCATTAATATTTAAGATATTTTCTAGCATTCTCGAAGTTTCCACATGAAGAATTTCATTTATTGGTCGTTTACAAAATTTTCCATTTTGATTTATTCTTTTGAATAAGACTTACTTAGAACTTGAAACATTTTCCATAGCACAAGTTTGTCCTATTTTCTCTTTTTGTTGTAATTATTACCACTTATTTCTAATTTTATATCATTTCTTATTTTCATTAGTTATGTATTTAAACATATAATGTCTAAAAAGGTCAAGCCAGGAGGCAGAAAATCTTCTGTTATTTGAACAGGAAAACTTCAAAATATAGACTTTAGAGTACAAAGTGATTAACTCCCAAAGGAGTAAAAAAATATTCCTTCACAAACCAAATATTACTGCTGCTTCTACATTATACTCATCATCATTTACTTTGAAGATAAAGGTAGGAGTCTCCATTCTTTTTGTAAACTATTTTCATCATCGCATTAAGACCCAAGGAGTGAGAAGTCTAAGCCCACCCAATTCATTCTCACATTGCTACCTACTATTATTTTAGACATGCAAAATGAAATATTTTCTCAACTATTTATAATATTTCCATGCCTCCTTCTTCCATTGAGGATAGCGATCTTTAATCTGCTATGTGGCTTTTTAGTCTCCTGCTGCTGATTCTAGAGTAGCATCCACTTTTTCTAGTCTGAAAGGTGTTGTCCAATGTTTTCTATACTCAATTATCAGCAATTCACTAATGCACAACAGGTTTAGGTGTGTACATTCTATCTTGTACAAAATTTTAAATATATTGGCTATTTGCACTTGGTATACTTAACATGGAAGAGTTTTATTTTTCCCCTACTTCTCATTCCTGATCAATGTTTATTTGACTTATAAAACTCATATTAGCAATCGTATTAACTCAGAAATAATTCTCCTTCTAGAATGGAGATTAAATATTCTTGCTTGGCATCATCATCACATCCATGTTGTAGAATTTATCATACTGTGCTCTGTTATTATCTCTAAGTTACAGATAAAAAAACCTTAGAATCAGATAAGCTAAGCTGTTTTACTCAAGGCTACATAGCAAGTTATAGATTAAATCATGGTGCTTAGTTTTCTAGTCTTATTATGTTAATATTTTAGAAACAAAGAAAATCAAGTCACAGCCTACATAAAAATGACTCAATTTGGAAGGAATTTTTAGGTAGGAATTTGAATGGTTTAAAAAGAAGCAAAGCACTTAGAAAGAAATAATTATACTCAGAAACTCAGATATGATGTTCACTCCTCTCATAGCTGCCTGGGTTTAACAGTTTGAAAAACTGCTCTATTTATTTTTCTTATAGTATCAGAAACAATACAAACCTGCAGACCTAACAAATCATTTGTGAGATAATGGCAAGGGGTAGACAGCTTAAGAAAAACAGGAAACAATCCCCATGGTACTTTAAATATTAATCAAAACAAGTTTTCCTTAGGAAGACTTATGGTGAAGCTAAGATCAACAGAATGAGTCATATCCAGTCTAGAATGGGCCAGGGGTGGGGAGGAAAGTGTCAGATCAGGATTCATTCTACTGTTGGGAGGAAGGCTATACAATTATAGCAAGTATAAATTGTACAATGCACAACTGAATCAAATGACATATCTTTATAAAAGACTGAAAATATTTCCAAATTTCATGACTTATTATTGAATCATATTTATTGAAATCATACAAAATTATTTGTCCATATATTTGAAACAAGTGAAATCAGGTGATGGTATAATTGTAAGAGGTTTTGATTTTTTTTTTTTTAGATTTATTTATTTATGCTTGCAAGAGCTGGGGTGTAGTCCAGAGGTGTGGGGAGGTGAGAGGATTCACCAGAGACACAGTGGGGAGCAAAACAGGTGGATTGAGTGAAATACACTGCTGAGGGGAGCAGCAGGAGAGACAGGAGAGGTCTGCTATGCCAGGTGAGAAGTTCCCTGGCTGGGGTTTAAACTCATGCTGCAGTGGCTGTGGCTAGTTTCATAGTACTGAGACTTAACCCCTTGCACCACAGGAGAAGTTAAGAGGTTTTGATTTTAAAATTACATTATTTTTCTCCTTTTGAGGAGGGGACACTTTATTTTGTACAGTTGAAGAGTTTATGATTTATTGTCAGGCAGACATAATTTCAAAGCGCAACTGTGCTATTTAACAAACAGTAATCTTGGACAACTTGCTGTAATTAAATTTCTTTGGTTCTATAAATGAAAAAAATAATCTGTACCATATGATTGCTATGAGGATAACAAAAAAAATTGCAACTCAAATGACCTTATGAAAAAGGAAATGTATTGATTCTTATAACTCTCAAGTGCAGCCAAGTATGCTTCAGGTGAAGCTTGATCTAGGGTTCCAGCAATATTTTAAGTCCCCACTTATTCTAGCACTTTTCTTTTGTCAGTGCTTTTCCAGCCTCTTCCTTCATCTGTCGTATCAAAATATCCTTACAAGTCCTCATATCTTTTTCAGTTCAACCTGTCCAATATAAAAAATCTTGTTTTTAGGTATACTTACCAAAAGTCTTTAATTTTCACTTTAACTGGATTGTCTTAGTTTATGTATGCTGTCCTAAAAATAATTCAACAATGGTATGAGGTTTAAACACCTGATTGACTTGAGTTTGGATTACATGCTCTATCCTAGAACAAAGTGTTACTAGGTCTTCTTTTGACATCATAAGCTAAGAGGGGAAAACGATTTCTGAAAGAAAAAGAAAAAAGCAATAAAGAAGTAAGGAGAGCAATTCCAAAAGAGGAGTTAATAAATGCCTTATAGGAGCTGATGAGTACACTGAATTCTACTATACTGTATAAAGAGGTTAACTCTTTTGTCTCACTGTGTGACAATATCAAATAGTGACCAAACAAATGAAATCTAATATTGATTTGTATCATTTCCTTCTTTCAAGCATTTTGGTTTTGAGAATAATGATTATAAATAAGTAGCAGGATTCTTTAATTTTGACTAGAGTTTCATTGAAGTTTCTCTTGTAGTTAATAGTATAAGATTTATGATTCTCTTCCGTAAAAAATGAAAATGGTCAAATGAAAATATAAAACCTTCTTGTCTACTAGGTTAGAAACAATCTATTACTCCTCTAAATTACATTGGAGTGAATTAAAATAAAGATTAAAGCAAAATTGTGGGATTATTTTATAAACAATCTTCAACACAGTGTCAGGAAAAAAAGAGTCCAATCTGTGCCGCTGAAGGGGACAAAATGAAGGAAAGTGCTCTGTTGTATTTAGTTCTCTTGAATGAGAGCAAGTTAAACTAGTCTTATAAGATGGTGGCAAGTTGTCCTAGACCTGTCTGTAAATGGGAAGTCTTTGCTGAGATGATATTTAAAAAACTATTTACAAAACTACTCTTCCGGGGCCTTTCTGGTGGTGCACGGGATCAAGCTCGGCACTGTGGAGCTATCTGCAGCATAAATTCCATCCCCAGCCAGGGAGCTGACTCACATGTGGAGCAGCAGACCTCTCCTGTCTTGCCCGCTACTCCCCTCAGCAGTGTATTTCAGTGAATCTGCCTGTTCTGCTCCCCACTGTCTCTGGTGAATCCTCTCCCCAACCCCACACTTCTGGCTTATACCCCAGCTCTTGTATGCATAAATAAATAAATCTTTAAAAAATAAAAAAAATACTCTTACTATCAGTATGCTTTTCAACTTTACAATGGCTTAGAGAGAACTTTTCCTGTTCAGATTGGACGACATGTGGTTATAGATGTTTTTTGACTTGCCACTCAAGTTACCAATGACCTGTTTCTCCAGCACTGTTTCTTCAACTCTTTCTACCCAAAGATCCAATATCAGTTCCTGCCAAACCTGCTGTGATGTATATGTAACACAGGGCAATGTATGTTAGTTAGAAATATTTGCAAGTATCTTAGTTTATGACAAAACAAATATGGCAAATTTGAGCTTCCAATAGCACTATCTGGGTGTGGTGACTTAATAGAGACTGCTGGACTTAAGAGAGAATTATTTGGTACTAGGTAACTAATAGAGTTGATTAGACATCTAGGTTCTGAAATATCCAATTATAATACTGTTATAAATAGAATTACAGTTACATTAGATATTTAGCACAGGTACAACCACAACCAGAGAAATTAGTTAAGACCTAAATGTATTAGTGTCCTTATATGGATAACATTTCTTAGGAGTATTAATGTTTCTTCTTTTTGGCAATAGAAGAGAGCAGGAAACAGTTCGCAAATAATTCATGACATTATATTTTGCTTTGGGACCACCTCAAGAAGTATATTTTATCTAATTTTGGCTAAAACTTAACTTCATTGAAAGAAAATATATCATGATGAATTCAGGTGGAAAAGAAAAATAACAGAAAAAGGTCCTCACTTATTATTTTCTTAAAATGTATCTTAAAGGAAAAGTATTTCCTTACATTTTAAAACTTGAATTATTACCCATTCCAGGTAGAAAAGAGCAGTGAAACTTTAAGGTATTTTCAGAAATGTAAATGTTTCTTTAGGGTCAATTTTGATTTGATTACATCAAGTTTTAACTTTGGAAATTTAGATCTGCCACTACTGACCATAAGTTTATAGAAGTTCTACTATACATATCTTAAGATTTTACTTCTGTAGGCTGCTGAAGAACAATTTTAGAGGGGTTACTTCTTTTGGGAACTGTAAAGTGTGCTGTGGGGGAAAGAGAATTAGGAAATTACCTCACATGGGCTAAGGGAGTCATTTCAGTCCCCTGTAGGATCAGCCCACCTATAAGAGGATATCTCATAGACTTATCCGTTAGTGTTAGCAAAAGGCACTGAGGAAAACTGCTAAAATTAAATTAGAATTCTGTAATTCAGTCTGGACAATTAAAACCCATTATCACATTACCTTGCGCTTTTACAAAGGCTTGTCTTTAAATATATTAAGCTACCCTTGGAGCATTAATTAAAGAACACTCATAACTCCCTCCAGAGTTATGCCAGGGCTATTATTTTCATGTAGGAGACATTAAGCAAAGAACCAAGGCAATTGTCTACCGGTCATCAGCGAGTCAAAGGCGAGAGCGAAAACGGGGCTCTTTTGTTCTGTGTTGGTGATTGCAGTCTCCAAACTGCTCTCTCATATCCCCGTTTTGTTTCCTGAGTTGAAAAAGAAAATGGTCAGCTAACATGCTGTTGAGTCATAATTAAAGTCTCAGTCATTGCTATCACTGGTTTTTAATTTTTGAATATTAAATGTATTTGGGCTTTATCTTAATTTTTAAAAGTGACAGCTTTTAAAACAGTCTTGAGAACATACTGTGAGATTGACAGTGTTTAGGTCAGAAGAGTCACTGAGCATTTAGAACAAAGACCCTGCTCTTTGAGTGCGCTCCGCTCCTCTGCAGGGCCGCACTGGAAGGCAGGAACACAAAGGTTTCTGTCCTGTGACTCTTACCCCAGCTGCTGAGTAGTAACAAAAGCACTTAAGAAAGATGAAAAGTGATTCTGACATTTTACCCAGATGTTGATTAACAGCTAGAGACAGTACAAATAAAAATGTTTAATCACACTTTTAAAGGAGCAATATAAATAACGTACTAGCTGACCTTTGGGAAAAAAGAAAAAGAAATTGGCTTTTGCAGTGTGCAATTCTTGCCTTTATCAAAAACGCACACCTCTCCAATCTGTTGTTTGTTGGCTTTAGTTCAAAAAACTTTCTTCTGATTTATCTCCATAAAAATATCAAGTATAATTTTTGTAACGACCCTTTCAAAATACAAGAATGTGTCAAGTAACTCTAATTAAACATTTTTATATTCTTTTAAAAGCCACATCATATGTGCTGAGAAACATTCGATTTTGCTTCAGAAAATCCATTATTCATGCAATATTAAAATATTTAAATTATTCAAAATGTATTTTGACTTCTAGATCACCTACTCCGGCAAAGCTTTATAATGCATTGGTTTAAAATATAAATTTAATTATTCTTAAACCACAAACAAACAAAAAAAAAACCCTTTCACAGTTCCTTAGCTATTTCACCTACCAATCTGTAATCAATTAATGACTTCTACAATTAAAAATGTCCTGTTCTCCTCCCATAATGTCATTGGTTAAAAAAAAAAAATAGAAACAATAGTTTATTATTCTATGCATTTCAAGATGCTGTCTTTGTCAAAATGCACTTTAAAAATGTTCCTTCAATCTGTAAAGCTGATTGAAATGAGTATAAACTTTTTTCCCCCGGCCTGGGCATGTTCCTCCATCCTGACCCTTCTTCCTTTTATTTATTTATTCATCTATTTGTGTAGAAGAACTGGGGTGTAGGCCAGAGGTGTGGGCAGAGGGAGGAACAGAACAGACTAATCTCCTGAGGTACTCTAGGAGGAGCAGTGGGCAAGAAAGATAGGATAGGTCTGCTGTGTCACATGTGGGTTAGCTGCCTCCCTGGGGACTGAACTCTGGCCTTAGTGGTGATAGCACTGAGACATAACCCCTAGGCCACCAAGGAGAACCTGACCTTTCTTCCTAATTTATCTTGCTTGTTCCTAGCAATCTTACTGTGAAACTTATTATCTTTCTAACATCTTCACTCTTTTCCTCTTCATTTAATCTCCTTATTTTTCAGACAGGAGTCTGTTCTGTACAATCAAATTAACAATGGAACGAACTAACTAACCAACCAACCAACCAACTACTTATATAGGACTAGGATTAGGATGAGGGGAATAAGGTGCCTAGGGTACAAAATTAAAGGAGGTACTGGCCCTTGGTCCCTCCTGAACCACACTCTCTTTATCCTGGTACCAGCCTGACGCCCCTGATACGGCTCCCTTGTTATCATTGAACTTCATTTAGAACATCTCAAAGACAGCTCTTCACTCTGCTTTCATTTCATACTTGCTGAAATCAGTTGCTCAAAATCAGTTACTCAAAAGTGACTTCTTATTGATCAACCCACTTTTTAAAAATTGAAATAACATTGGTTTATAACATTACGTAGCTCCCAGGTGCACAGATTTATAAATGAACTTCTGTAAGGACTGCATTATGCTTTTCACCAGAAGTCTGGTTTCTATCTTTTTTACCCAATTTATCCATCCTCTTTCCCTTCTGGTAATTGCTACTTTGTTCCTGTAGTCTAGGAGTTTATTTTTTACAAGTATTTTTTAATATGCTGTCTATTTGTGCATTAAAACTTGTTTGGAAACTGCCCCTAACCAGTTTCTGGAGGTAAGATTTCATACATAATTTTTTTAAAAATTAAGATAAAGATTTGTAAAAATGAAATATCTAGCATATATTCTCCTGAGTGAACACTCTTCAAAGTGAATTTTACATATTAAAACAAAAACACTTGGAAATAGCATGTAACTGTAAATCTTAGCAAACCTTGTTTTCCTAAAGTCTGATCAAACACCAATCTAGTTAAGTCAGCTTCATATTTAAATTGCTTAATATTAGAAAAAGGGATTTATTTCACAAACACTCCTTTACAAACATTATTCAATTACATACTGAAAAGATACCCAGTTTGAACTATTTTATTAAAACAATAAAGATAGGATGCTGCCTTTACTCTAAATTAGTTTATCTAGTAAAAGAAAGTGTGACTTTTATAAGGCCTTATTTTTACCTTGTGCCCTGCTTAGAAATGGAGAGGGCTTTCAGGTGGTAAGGTTAGGAAAATCGACAGGTTTCATGTGGGAAGCTTATTTGCAGGAAAGTACCATTCTGCCACACTCTTTCCCATTCCTGTGTTTCCTTTTCCCTTGCCTTTCCCCTCTTCTCATCCCCATCTGAGTTCCTGCACAGTTGGTGGGCATTTCATGTGCATAATGAGATACAATTGTTTGTCACTAGCTCAAAGATATTTACTCTTGCAAGTATTTGCAGTATCCTTCCTCACAAAGGAGGCACTGCTACTGTTCCAATGTATATATTTAATTTGCATCATTACAAATGGAGCATCTTCACAGTTAGGTTAAATAAGTAGGTAAGCCTTGTGTCTAAAGTATCTTTTGAAACCCTGAACGTAAAAGAAGAATGTGTGAAAAACCTTGGTGGCTATTTTAAAGCCGTAATTTTTGAAGAAATAGATGGGGAAAGGAAATGGAAGGTGAATATTATAATCACTGTTTAAAGAGAAGTATTTCTTTTCTTTTATGTGTTTCATAATGAATATTGATTCAGAATAGTGCTTTTATAACATCCAATATCATTTGTTCTAAATCCCTTCATCCAGAAATTTTGCTCGTTGTGTTACCTCTGTGCTTTCTAGTTTCAGTTCTTTTATAAGAGCTGCCCTTCTTTCTCTGCCTCTCCACAGCACATGTTTCTTCAAGATGGCAAGGGATTAATGATGGGTGCCAATGTAGAACAAGGGATATGAAGGCATTTCTAGAAAACTAAGGGGAACAAGAATTTCATTATTGGAAAGACAGACTTTCCTTGGAACTTGCAGTATACAAAACTGAAGAGAGTACACTGGGATTGGTGAGTTCATGGCCCCTGAACCCCAGATGGCCCTGATTTACCCTGAGCAGAAGTAGTGTGCTGCTGAGAGAGAGCCTGTTCATTTTCCACTTGAACGGAATCTGAAAGCACAGAAATCTCACAAGAAACTTGGGTCTCACAAGGTTTCAGACCAAATTTTGCAGATTCAGGAGTGAAGTCAACTGAACTTGATAAAATTGTGTGCTTTGGTTTTTTTTTTTTCCCATCTCTACAAATGAACCATCTGTGCTACTATATCAAGTACCAGGAACGAATCAAGGCTTATTCAACTTACTCCAATAGGTCGAATAGCAATAACCTTAAGCAAAGCCGTTTAAATATATCCTGTTGAGGGTGGGAAATGACATTTGCCTCCTTCCCCATTCACTCTTAACCTGCCTCTTGAACGTATAGAGTCTGATTATTCCTTGATAAGTATCCTCTTTCTCACTACTCCCATAAACTGTATTAAACTGACATGGAGCTTGTCAGTGTGCTGCCTCCTGAGAAGGTGCCATGTACCAGTTGACATTGGACCTGTTTTATGCCATTTGATAGGCTCTGAAGTTTACTCAGTTGCGACTGGCAGGTTTTCCAGGGAACAGCAGGCATGGCACAAAATGTGTGATCGAGTCAGCTGCTCCACTCTATTAGCAGGGCACCTAAGATTACCCCTTTTGTCATTGCTTAAACCCCATTAGGTTCTTTTCTCTTAATTTTTTAAATATCTGATTAGGTATTTAAATTTTGAATTTATCCTGCTATTATTCATGCATTTTGTTTCAGCCAAAATACTAGCTATTTGAAATTAGAAGTTCAAAATATGAAATATTTCTCTTCACCACTTGGAATTTGCTATAATATAATCACTGTGTTCCGTAGATAAAAATGATTAATACGTTTAGTTATATTTAACATATCATAAATGTTCCATCAGCCGTGCTCTCACATTTTTCCCAATCCATTGCATATATAGCACTATATAAATGTTATTAGAGAAATAAAATAGTGCTTCCATGTATTGGTGATGGTTTTGAGTCCTTTAGTGTGTGCTCAGTCATAGACTCTTCCTAACTATGCAGCAAATAGATAACATTGTTATTCTCACATGGGGGTTAAGTAATTTGACCTCCACAAGGTCACAGATTAGTGACAAAAATTCCATCCAAGAAGCTCGGTTGTATAATCCATGTCCTTAGCCATTGTGCTATGCTACCTTTCCAGTCTCATGATTTCCTTTAGGAATAATTTCATTTAGACTGTTGTAAAGTGTCCTGGGAGATTTTGTATGAGACCAGTCACAGGACTATACAATGCTCATGTTCTTTTCAATGGCTGATGGCACCAGAATTACTTCTCTGCCTGTTAAGGAAATGTACTAAAATCAAGTCCTAAAAGAAAGATCTTGTCACAAATAAATTCCGCGTGTGTGTGCACATTCGTACATATGTGTGTGTGTTTGTATGTATCTCAACTCCATTTATACAAACAGTGCAATATGACTTGTTTTCCCCAGATCGTTTCAGACATGTATCAAAACCATCAAGACAAGAGCTAAATTGATTGACTCAAAAAATAGAGTTGAAAAGAAAGTAGAAAGTAAATATGTATTGTATAATCTTCATTCAAATAATTTCTAAAGTCTTTATTGTTGTTATTGAGGGAACGTGGGGTGAGCAAGAATTAAGATTGGGTTTTAACAGTTTTGACTATTCTTTCAGTGATATTTAGAAAAGATAGTAAATTGCTGCTGGATGTGTTGTGATTTCATGACACTAACCTTTGATCTGTTGGTTGAGTCCCCCATCTGGTGGATGAATTTTTCTCAAATGTTGCTGCAGAGGAGATTGTAGGTGTGACATTAGCTGTAAGCAGGGTTTTCTAGACCTATAGGCCTTCATAATATATCTTCTTTTATTTGAAATTTCTCTTTAGAAATATTATTATTATTTTTTCATTAATACCTGAGGGAATGATTACTTCCTAAACAGCTGGAAGTTTTTATGTCTTGTACCATATTGCTGGACTTTCCTCACAAATGTTTCCCAAATTGTGGTTGAGAAAGATTTAACCTTATAAAAGTTTCCTGAACCTAATCCTAGACTTACCAGAATTCTCTGAAATGAGACTCAAGAACTTATATTTTAGATAAATATTGCAGATTTTGCAAACTGAACACATTTTTTGAGAATGGGTCTCAAGTGTACTCTATTTTAGCTTTTGGCAATATTATTTTGAGATGGGGAAAACTTTAATATGCTAAAGAAATGGATATTAAAACCGAGGCATCAATGAAGTAAAGACATTCTGTCTTCTTGAAAGCATCCTGCAGAAAAGAGCTTTGACCATACTAGTTTGCAGCTGTCAAATCTGAATAAATAAATCAAATAAATCCTGTGGTAGACCACTGTAGCCCTTTTGACGAATAGGTATAAAATTACACACATGAACACATACACACACATATTCTGGTATTAATCACATTCTTCCAAATCCTTTTCTGAAAAAAGACTGCCAGGATGTTTGTGGACCTGCAACCAAGCAAGGTAAAAGAAAATTTTTCCTTAAAAAATGCTATCTTTTTCTTTTCGTAAATATATGATCTTTTTCTTCAAATCATTACTTCCTACTTCCCAAGATCATCAACAAGTGCCACACTTTGTAGAGGCTGAAATGTTAGAGGCTAGAACTAACTTGGTGAATCTTGTACATGATTTAGGATGCAAATCCAAATGTTTGAGAGGGGGCTGCAAATCAGATATCTTTGGAGTTTTAGCAGCTAATCTTTCTTTCATTTGAGCTCAGTTGAAGTCTTTCCTTGTTTCTCTTCTAAGATTCAGTTGTAAACAAACAATATTTTGGGTGATGAAAATACATTCAAGTCTCTGTATTTAAAATAAGATTTTCTATTTCAGTCTAACGGTTCTGTCCAATAATACAGAGGAAAATAAAAATAAGCTCGGCTTTTTAGCAACAATAATAAAATAATGGAAAACCATTTTAATACAAAGTAACACATTCTTAATTTTTTTGCCATTGCCTTCTAATCTATATAAAATATTCCTTTGAGACTTAGAAAATAATTTCTGAAGTCCCCTTGGCCAATACATCTGCACTGGAAGTAGTTGATTGTAACTGGCCTCTGAACTATAGACATCATCACTTCATTATATTCCACCCCCCCATTGTTTGCTTTTACATCTCACAGACACAGTGAGATGTAATTGATTTCAGGAACCAGGTATGTGCTTGGCAGTGGATGTGGTGGAGTAACATACATCTGAATAGGTGTAATCCTGTACCTCTAAATGATAGACAGTGTTGAAAACAATGCTGCCTAAATTTTTATCCATGTGTATAGCTACCACACATATATATGTATATATACATATATATTAATTTCTAAAAAAGAGAATAAAGGAAATTTCCAACGGCATCAGTATTCGTAGGATAAATAAGTTGTAGTCAAAGCTTAGGAAATAACTAAACTATAGAGTAATTTTGTAACTAATGTTCACTTAAATCAAAATTAAATAGCTAGGTATTCCGAAAGGACAAAACAATGTATAAAGGTGAAACTGGGTTATTGAGAATTTCCTAGACTGTAAGCTTGAAAGATTGTCTTATCTGCCTTTGTTTATCCATAGGGTACAATGTCCAGAATTCAGATTCTAGAAGCAGACAGGATGAGTTTGTAAACCATTTCCCCCACTTCTTACATGTGTTTGGCTAAAATATTTACATTTTCTGCATACATAATGGGAATGCTAGCATCACATATTAGGTGTTGCATGACAAAGTGAACTGTCACTCTTGGTATTCTTCTTGACATGTCCTAAACTTCAAAGTTAATTATTGCCATGAATCAGTAAAGAATGTGAGAGGTTATTATTTCAATGAAGGAGATTTTAAGACTCTAATTTCTTTTGGCCATGGAGCGTTTTCAACTATACATAATTTCCCATATTATTTTGTTCCCTTTGATCTCTCTGATTGAAATATTCTTTATAACTAGTTACTACTACCCAAACCCCTACCAGCAGAAAAATTAGTTATTGTTGAAACATAGAAGACAGGGATGCAAAACAAGAAAAATTATACTATTTCTAGAGATTTGAACTCTGTAACCAAGGTTATTGTAAATGTGGAGATCCGTTTTCAGGTCATCAATACTTGACCCTAACTAATGATTCCCAAGTGGTAGCAATTTTACTTTCAAAGGGACGTTTAGCAATATCTAGAGACATTTTTATTCCTCACAACTTGGGGAACAATTAATGGCATCAAAAAGGCAGAGACCAGAGTGGCTGATAAACACCTTACAATCTACTTAGCAGCCGCCACAGCAAATGAATATCCAAGCCCAAATGTCAATAAGTCCAAGACTGAGAAACCTTGCCCTAACCTGATAAAATACAAACATAACTAAAGAAAGAAAATAGTTATCAGAGGAGCTATTTAAAATCTTTGCAGTATATGAAAAAAAGCCTCTCAAAGGTAAATGTTTTGAGTGCCAGATAATTATCTTCCTAGGGAGGAGCTTTGCCTTCCTACTAGTTGTTCCACTCTTGTGGAGAAGGCAGCATTTGAATTCTAAAATGACTTTTCTACTTTCATATTCACGGAGAAATCTGCCTATTTAGCTCCTTTTGTAGTTTATGTTGGGAAAGGTGACACAAGATTCTACCTCACATAGCAAAAGAAATTGTTTAATGTAGGTTGACATTTTCAACATTTGGGCATTGATAAGATCTGTTTACTTTTTTTCAATTTGCAAACCTGAAGGGCAGAACCCTGTACAACAGTAAGCTTATCAAGGTAGATACTAAATTGTAGATTACATGGGAAGATGTTTAACTTCTAATTCAATTTCTTTAAGAGATATAGAGCTAGTCATCTTATCTTTTTCTTCTTGAGTAAGCTTTGATAGTGCGGGATTTTGGTTGACTTCTTTTATGGCCCACATTATGGTCTAACTTGGTAGTTTTTCTATGCACATTGGAAAAGTATGTATAGTCTCTGTTACTGTGGAGAATGTTCTATAAACATCAATTGAGTAAGATAACAAATAGTTTTTTTCATTAGCCATTGAGTAACAGGAAACTTGTCAAGGTAAGTGTTAAATTATTGTTGTCTAACTAGGAAGCTAACTTGACTTTTTCCAACCAATCTTTCTTTTTGTTCACAATTGTGGGAAATTCTAGCCCAGTCTTAAAGGATTTAACCAAATGCTAGTCACTTCAAGGAATCTTTATTCTAAAGAACTAATAACATTGCTTATATTGATAATGTGTTTGTGTATATTTTATTCTGATGTTATATTGTTCTTAGTGGTAAAGATTAGTTCTTATCCATCTGCATCTTCCTAGAAGATAGTGAGAACTTGGAAGATGACAAATCTTCAAAAAAATGCTGTAGATTGTTATCTCTTAAAACCCTTGTGTTTGTTATAATATTTAATAGCATTTGTACAAAAAATGATCTCCTTTTGAATAGATGGATTTCTTCTAAGATATTCCCACATTAGTGACCATCCAGCCTTTGAACACCTCTTATTATTTGCAGCTTGCAATTCCTAGAACTAACTTAGTTCATACTTGACCAATTCTATTAATTTTTATGTTATATTAAAACCTGCCTTATTATTTGTATCCAAGAAACAAATAAAACCCTCACTTTCTTGTTTTGTTTCTTCTTTCTCACTTTTTCTTAGTCATTCCTTTGTCATGTAAGAGTTTCCAGTCCCTTTATCCACTTCTTTTATGTGGTATGATTTAGTGACTGTCCAATTTGTAACTACTTTACACCATGTGTAGATGCATACCCTTTGTTGTCGATGTAAATTCTGTGGTACACAGATAAGTACACAGCTTTGCACATCTGGTTTGATCATTAGTTATCTTTTTCTGAACCTCATACTTGCATATTACAGTCATAGAAAGAGTGTATGGTGGGAAAGATGAGAAAATGAGACTTTTCTCATTTCTCTGACTCTTTTCAAGGGCCAACATACATGTTTCTGCAGGTCACTCATTGCATAAGTGTGTCTAAGTAAATGGGTAAGTGAAGGATAAAATCAATTTTTCACTCTGTTGGCCAAGTCTTTTAGTCCTATTGAGGTCTGTGGCTGCCCAGTATAATGAGTGCCTTCTAATTTGAACAAAGCTGTTCTTTTAGCTTTAGCATCTATACAAAAATACCTCTGTCTAACACAAAAGTGCTGTATTTTCTTATGTCCTTTTTCTTCTCACCATCCTTCACATTACAGGTGATAAGAAGTCATGACTAAAGTAGTAAAATCACTTTATCCAAAATCATATATGTTAAATATTTTGTACAAAATGACAATGGAAATCATACTGAGTGAAATCTTCCATTTTGGTTTTGCCTATATTTGCACCCTATTGCTATTTAGTGATATTTATTTCACTTACTAGGCAAAACTATGTGGGTTTAGATTATGTTTCCTAGAACATGGGTCTAATGCTGTAAAATAACCTCCAATCCTAATAACTTGAGGATGAAGTTGTCAGATAGGAAAGTGCAGAACATAGATATTGCGGGAATAAAGGGTACACATGATGACTTGAGGCAGTTTGATTCATTGTTGTGGTTAAATCCATATTTCATTTCTGGACAGCTTCACCATTGTTAAGTTAGTGAAGACAGACCATATACTGTAATGATTTTTACCACAAGTTTATAGAAATATCAGAATAAAAGTGGATATCACATCATACTCAACCAAGAAGTTATAAAGTGAAATATATTAAAAATTAATTTTCTGCATTTCATTGTATTTGCCATATTAGCTTTATGCATTATTTCATTTTCTTTCTGCTATAAAATTCATTAATTTTAATCCAGGATTAACACAATAAGAAGAGGAGAATTGGCTTTCTGTAGCATCTTCCACACTTAAAGTATCCTAATGTGCTTTATAAATAATGAATGAGATACTGTTAGAATAGGGACTCTGTGGGCAAACAGAGTAGCCATTGTACAAACTGGTGATATCTCTCTCTCAAAAAAAAAAAAGGTAAATACAAAAATGAAAGTCCTTTTATGCCCTGTCTTTTGTTCCCTTAAGTTTTGATGAAACTTTAAAGTAAGTTGTTATCTGGGAGTAAATGTCATCTCTAAAGAGAGGGATCCAGAAATGGCTGTTAGAAAATTCATTAATCAAGGTTGTATTTGTAGGTCATGATAATCATTTATTAGCTAAGTAAGGTGCCTGGGCTTTTTCACATCTAAAACTTATTCTTCTATGAAAAAAAATTGCACTGAGTTTGAAACCCCTACAAAGCAATGCAAGATAGTTCATAGCCCCCGAGGACTTGTGAAATTCAAGTATATTGTCTTTTACTACAGGCAATAATTCATATAATAAACTAAGGTGAGTGTACCCCAAACAAATTGTTGTTCAGCTGAAAAGAAGACTCAAACCTAACCCAAGTGAAAGAATATAAATGGCAGTTTCCCACTGACAGATTTCAGCCTGTTTCTTTCTAACATAAATACACAACGATTTGTAGATCTACAGCAGTAGCTTGAACACCATGATGAATGAGAGAGCCACAGGTGAATGTGGAAAAAAACAGCTCCTTTCTAGTTGAAATTCCCTAAGTACTTCTAAATTTACACTCTTTAAAGGGATTCTTCAAGTTAAAGAAATTTAATTTGCTATTTTTACTTCTTTGGAAAAGTAACTCAAATGCTTAAAGCCTGACCACTGTTTCAAAGAAGAAAAATGTAATAAATTGAGGAGCAATCAGGCAATGAAGGCAGTGTTTTCCCCAAATTTAAATGCTAAATTGAAGAGTTTGGCATGAGCATTCATTTCATCCATGAGACCCCTCATCTGATGGAGCAGGGAAACCCAAAAGAATACTAGCTGTGTAAGTGGAAGGTAAGACGTAAAAGCTAGACTGGATCAGATGTGATAGATATTGAAGAGGGTAGACGTAGTTGTAGTCTCAGGGGCATGAACTGCAGGTGAAGAGAGGAGTCACGTGGCTTGTAGAGGAATCATTGGAGAAGACACATCCACGGAGCAGAAACGTAAAATCAGAGAAGAGGATGGGGTAGTAGTCCTAAAGCTGAGATTACTAGCCTGGGAGGCTAATGCTGAAACTGTAATTCCAGGATGCGGTTGAGCAACTCAGGGTAGTGATGATCTACAGTTAGCCAACTTTTTCTGTAAAGGACTAAGTAGGCAATATTTCATACTTTGGGGGCCATATGGTCTGTGGCTTCTTCTCAACTCTGACATTGTAGTAAAAAAAAACAAACATAGACAATGAGCATGTGAAAAGGTGTGGCTGTGTTCCAAACGGCCCTTGACTTGAATAAAGAGATTTTGGTCTCTGTTTGGGCCACAGACCATAGACTGCCAAGCTCTGATATGAACAACAGTGCTAGTTTAAAGTAATTTTTAGTAAGACAAATCATGGTGTAAGAACAGGGCACAGGTGTGGTCTAGGTAGACCCCTGGAGTGTGGGCACTCTTCAGAGAAGGCAATCAGAAATGATCTCTGGTAAGAAGGAGGCCTGGTAAATTATTTGGGTATGGGAGACAAGGAATTAGAAAAGATTTAGAATGTGAAGTGAAAACAGCAAAGGGAAAACGTACATTTCAAAATGATGTTTCTCACTTTCTGGTCATCTCTCCAGATAGGCATTAAGAGTTCTCGCTTAATCCTTGGGAATGTGTATATACAACTAATGTCTTTGCCAATTTGGTGGCTGCGATTCTGTTTTGTTCCTTATAGTTTATGTTTTGAGCACTGCATGCTTCTTTCTTTGGTTAGGCTGCTTCATAGACAAGACTACTAACAAATTCTCCACTATGTATATTTTATTTTTATTACTAGAAAGGGTAGCTGATGAAATTGTGATATATACCAGTGACCATTTAAAGAAAAATATCGCCTGACTGAAAATAAAACCAATGTACAAGCATATGTGTGTTTATGGTGTATGAAAATAAACAGCAAAACTTCCGCAGTTGGGGGGAAAAAATCAGTGCCTGACAGAACAAGGACCATTAGTGAAGTCATCAGTCTATATTTGAATCTGAAAAGAAACTCCAAATGAAGGAATAGCTAAATATATTTTTGAGGCCTGCAGGCAAAACATTTTTATGTTTTTTTAATGTCAAGTTCCTTTTAAAAATACTGACTTTGAGTTATTGTTAAAATATGTTGAGCTATAAAAATCTTTTAGATATTTTGTGTTTTATTCATAAAACAGTGCATCTATGTTCTTTGTTCTTTGTTTTTTTGGTTGCAATAATTCTCAGTGATAGCTAGAGTTATACAAGCAAAGAGTACAAAAGAAATCTAAGTCTTTTTAAGGCTTTTCTCATACACTTTATTTCTCCTTGGAAAGATACCTTCCCTTAGTATGATAATACTTTAGTTTGTTCAATTTACATGGCTTTAATTTGTAGGAATCAACATCCCATTATAAACATCATCATTATTATATCATGCCAGACATGCATAAAGGAACGCAAGACATTACTTGATGCTTTTAGTACAATTCAGGGAAATAGATGAGGATACTAGGGTCAGAGAGATTGACTCTCTAGTTCATGGTCACCAGTTGTCTATAAGAGCTGAGAATTGAAACCAACTCCAGATGATCCCCTGACCATTTTATGTGGTAATATAAGTGTGTCTATGCATATTTAAACATTGTGACATTAATATGAAAATTTTAATGATCGTGAAAATATTGACATTAATCATAGCATTTGCTAGCATTTATTGAGCCAGTACTCTGAGTATGATGCTTTTTCTATTACAATTCAATCGTAGACCATCAACTCATTGTAGAGAAAAGAGCTGTTGTTTGTACTTCTGCTTCTGATTTTCAAAGTTGATTTCAGGTGTATCAATGACCATTGCATTCTGCTAAATCTTTCTTGTCCTACTTTATTTTGCTTCCCAGGCAGCAAATAAAGGGTTTGTTTGTTTGTTTTTTATTGAAAACAGAACCATGCTTCCTAGGAGGTTTTGTCCCCTTTTACCATTTCCACATTATAAGGAGAGATTATGTTTGGTGATATCATCATTCTAACCCTATTAAAAGAAATCAGCCAACTTCCTATGATGTTGAATCTTTTCCTTTTTATGTTCTTTTGCTCATTCATTGTGCTAATATTTTCTGAACACACACACACACATTTCCTGAATATATATATATATAAATAATATATATAATAATAATATATATAATATATAAAAATATTTATATGTATCTTCATATGTATATATTCAGGAAGTGTGTGCGCATATTATATATATTATTTATATATATATATATTCAGGAAATGTGTGTGTGTGTGTGTGTGTGTGTGTGTGTGTGTTCAGGAAATACACATACATACATACATACATACATTACAAGGTGTTATTCCTGTACCAAAAATGAGCAGTGAACAAAGAGGCAATGTTGCTGTTCTTGCAAGGTTTTCATTTTGGTGCATAGAATGAGACAATAAGTTAATAAATACATTCATATCATTTCAGATGGCAACAAGTACTATAAATAAACAAAAGATCAAGAATTACACATTGTCAAAGCAGGATGGAGATGTGATAATTTGGCTTTCTTGCCCCAGTCTCCTCGCAACTGTTGCATAAATGGGGTCTCAGCAAGTTTGAACTGTTTTATTTGTGATTCTCTAAAGACTTCTTAAAGAAACATTTTTTCTTTGTAACCAAAAGAATTCCATGTCCCCCCACCATATTGACTTTGAAGTGTTGTGAGTGATATAATTAAAGATGGAACTGCATATAAGGAAGTAGGACAGAAAATTTTCAATGTCCAAAGAAATGTACTTCTAGTATTTTTCAATTCTTATAAAAACAAGTTGTCAGAGCTTCATAATTCTCCATTCTGGAAGTTACACAATTAAAGTCTCTTGTCCCCATGCAAGAGAAACTCCTGCTAGAAATGTGTGCGTGCATGTGCGTGTGTGTGTGTGTGTGTGTGTGTGTGTGTGTGCATTATGTGACTATTTTACTCCAGCTGGAATATAGATTTTGCCCTAAATTCAGAAGGGAGTAATAACATTGTCTTTAAGTTACTGATTTTAAAAATGGCAAGGGAGAAATTCTGGGTCATTATGTTCTTGAGTCCTAAAATGAGGAACCTGTCCTGAGGAAAATGGATTCAATAGTATTTTAACAGGTTGGGAGATTGATAGAGGAATGCCTAAGAGCCATGAATGGTGGGGCATGAAGGTCTACCATTCCAACTAAGATTGTTTGTTTGAATGGTGCCCGTAATATGCAATAATGTATGAGAAAGGACCTAGAGCCAGCATTAACTATAACTCTCATGGGCCTCCCCGGTGGCGCAGCGGTTAAGTGCTGCGCTGTGGAGCTGTCGGCAGCGGCGATGCGAGTTCGACGCCCGGCCAGGGAGAATCCCACATGGCGTGGCAGACCTCTCCTGCCTTGCCCGCTGCTCCCCTCAGCAGTGTATTTCTGCTCTGCCTGTTCTGCTACCCGCTCTGTCTCTGGTGAACCCTCTCGCCGCCCCACGCCTCTAGCCTATACCCCAGCTTGTATATATAGATAAAAAAAAAAACTATAACTCTCATGCCCAGCCACAAAATCAACATTCCTTAACAAATCTATTGAGTAATCCCAGATGTTTGTATTGAATTTTCCTTATAATATATGTAACTTTTCCAGTTTTTAAAAGTTCAGACCTCAAATGGGCCTAATTTAAAGCAACTTCTGAAAGTTCTGAAAAAAATTGAACATCCATATCTGTGTTAATTCAAATTTAACTAATAAAGGCAGATATGATTTGTTGGCATTATTATTAACTTAAAACTTTTGGGCTTTTTGTTTAAATTAAAATCATGAGGTATAAATCAATTTGCATTCAGAAAAACTATTTTGTTGAATTTCATAGAAAAAGGGGTTCTACATAGGTGAAAGTTAGAAATAAATGTATAAAGACACCAGAATGCCAAGGATGTTGAATTGCCATAATATGAAAAATTAATAGTTAAGTAAAGAACATTATTTTAAAATACTAAGGATATTAATTTTTAAAAACTCTCATTTCCAAAATATTTGGAGAAAAATGTTTAATGCATAAAGTAAGCAGGGGCACATTTGTTTCTATTTTGAGTGCTCTCCCAGGGAGATTTGGCCTATCTTTTATACATACAAATATAAGCTGCCAGGACTCCTTAGGCATTAAAAAATATTTGAGTAAACTTCAACATGGAGGTGAAGCTTATGAATACAAGGCAATGAAAGTCCAGAAAATACATCAGAACCCAATGTAAAAGCAAAAATATCTAATAGCTTATAACCTTAAGACCTTTCATGAAATCATGAACTGAAGAAATTATTTACAAAGTGATGACTTACTAACAAAAATTCCTAAAAAGGAAACTAATAATTATGAAAATGCACACACAAAACAAAATTTTGTCATGTTCTGAAAAATGTAGGGATATATAAAGCATTCATGATGTAATTTTGGTGTATTATTTATTAAGGTACAGTATTAGAAATTTGGTTACAATGAGTATAAATAAAGGTATGTTTGAACTAAAGCAGAGATATGAGAAAATGCTAATGGGAAAAGTTACTCTCCTTAAGTTTCTCTTCAGATAAATTTTTTTAACATGATAGGCATGCAAGTTTTAGTCTTCTGATTTTTAACTAAATATTTGATTAAAGAAGATATTAGATGATGTCATTGTTTTGCTATTTAACACTATGTGACTATCAGATTACAAAGTACATTTCACATTCAGAATAAAGATCTATTATTTTGTGTTTTAAAATAAAAACAGAAAAATGAGGGGAAATATGTCTAAAACTTAACATGAATTAAAATCAGTGCCTATCTTCCCTTTTCCTTCATTTGACTCTTAAAAATCTGTTTCTAACATTAACTGTCTTTTTCTTTAAAAAAAAAAAAACTTAATTCCAAGATGGTAAAAAATATAGCTCTGTATGCAGCAGAGCTATGATCTTGGATGAACAAGGAGTAATAACCAATATTTTTTATTTTGTTAGTGCATGCTAAATGATTGATGATTAAGAGTTATAGGAACACAAAGACAGTTTGGCATACTATCATTGCTTTGTGGTTCAAAGATTTAATGTAGAGTAGGTGACATTGTTTTGAACTTGAGGTATGAACAGAATGTTGGCCCAATGAATGAAGGCAGATGCAGATTCTAAGTAGTGATAATAACAATAAATCAGTAGCAGAAAGTTTATTTTCTGTAGGACTATGTTACCATATAATCTCAGTTCATAACTTGGGTAGAAAAACTAATTGTTCCAAAAACTGAGCATTTAGTCTGTACCCAGTATTGGGGAGATATTGGTGAGTCTGTAACATCCTGCCTCTATTCACAAAGAAGTTATTTACTGAATGGAAAGAGCAAATCAATTCAAGAAAAAAAGTTAGTATAATAAAAGCAATGAACAAATGCATCAAAGCAACTAAGACTTTGTATCTTAATATAGCAAAGCTTTATTCGATTATAGGGAGATGTTTCTCTTTATGTTTCAATAGGTAGAAGATGTTTGTTTCCCAAGCTTGATGTTTTGTTGTATACCCTGATGATTTAGACTATGAGAAACATGCTCTGTGCTTAGAAAGCAACTTGTAGTCTGGGGCTGGGGGAGAGTGTTGTTCAAACTCACTTGGTCCCATTGCTATTTACTTCCTTGCTTACTGCTGAATTCATCACAATACCTTTATCAAGTAGTCTTGTTCATATAGTGACTTTTGGAGCAGAGATGGACGATGTGATAACTCAAGATGGTTATATGAGAGTCTCCGTTAGAAAAATAACGCTAAGCTACAAACACGATGGTTGCACTTGAAACAGTTCTGAAGTGCAGTATCACAACAGAACCTACGATCCAGTTACAGGTTAAATTCAGCTTTCTTTTAAGCCAATTGACTGACTTTATTTTGGGGGGCCTAATAATAAATTCAATTTCTCTTTATACTGAAACATCTGTCAAACCAAGGTATATTCTTAATCTCTTCATTGGCCTACAGGTCTACTATCACACCTGTTTTGAATTAGGTATGAACATTGTGAAAGTGTAGGATGAATTTGAATTGAGATATTAAATAATTACATTACATTCCTCAGATAAAAGTATCAATGTACTTGTCAACCAATTGCTATCATAACTATTATTTGAGAGGTATATCAAAGTTAAATTATGAAGATAAAAAAGTGCAATTCACACTTGACATCATTTTATGGTCCTTTGGATTCCACTAAAAGTTCAGTTGTGGGTAACTTTGCCTGGTGGATATCAGTGAGCTCATTGGAAATGGTTAGATGATGAACTAATAGGTAAGGCATATCTTCTCCTGGATGTGATAATTGAACGAGGTGAATCCCCTAAGCAAGAAGATTAGATAGGTTAGAGCTAAAGTGAAGAAAACTCTATTTTCCAGTTTATTCCAACTTAACTCTAGGGACAGAAATCTTCAATTTGCTGGTGGAGCAAAGGTTATAAGGTGATGCACAGCAATGCTACAGCTAGATTTCCAGGTATCTGGAGTGTATAACATTTAAAATCCAAAAGCTTAGGCTTAGAGTGGAATAATTTAAAGTATCAACAGCAAATGTGTAATTATGCTCACAATTTAGTTTGGAAAAAAATAGTTTCTTTGTTAACAGGTTTGTTAATAAGAGATGTTTTGGGGGCTGATACAAATATCATAACTATAAAAAATAAAGTTGATGTCTTTTTTTTTCTTACTAATGCTAGTTGTTAGTTCTAAAAACTGAATTATGAACAGAATTATGCAGATCTCTATATATTTTCCCACATTTATTTATTTAACCTTTCATTAAAAATATGCATATTGACTTTTTAACTATATAAGCAAGAAATACAGACAAAAAAAAAAAAAAGACTCAAACCCAGGCTTCCAGAAGTTCATATTCAAGCTAAGCACATAGACAAAATAATTAATTGCATAAATAGTTATGAAATTATAATTAGATAGGAGGTACAAAGACAGTAAAGGGTGCTGGTAATTGGGTGACCTAATTAATATAGTCTGAAGTTAAGAAATATGTTCTTGAGACACAATTCAACTGATCTCTGAAGGATGATCTGGGCATAAATAAGAGAGTAGAAGTTAATGGAAAGAGTGCTATGGGTATAGAGAGCAACATGTGCAAACATCCTGAAGCAGATGCCTGGAATAAGTTTCGAACCTCAGGAGATGGGTTTAATAGAGATAATGGAACATAAGCTGATGAGTATGTCCCTGTTCTGCAGTGCTTTCATTTAGCATGCAAAGGTGATGGTCTTTATTTTAAAAAACAATAAGACAACATAAAAGGGTTTTAAGCAAAGATTGACATAGCCATATTTCCATTTTAAAAAGATTGTCCTGGATGCAATGTGAAGATTGTTCCAGTTTAAAGAATGAGAATATGAATAAAGATGTCTAACTAGGAAACTATTTCTATAGTTCAGAGAAACCCCAATAGCAGTTTGGGTTATGGTGGTGGCAATAAATTTGAAGAAACTAAATAGGGATGAGAAACACTTAGGCAAAATTGGCAAGATTTGAAGACAGATTGAAAATAGTACTGGGTAAATATGGTTTGCAGAGTCACTTCCATATTTGGGTCTGTAGAACTAGGCAAAGTTGTGTCATTTATTGATTAAAAAAACAACAACACTGAAAATGGAGCACTTTTGGGGCAGTCATTGAAAAACTTGAACAAGTTAATCATCTATAAACACATTACATTCTTACAAAGTAGATGCAAATTACTCAGATTTTGACAGACTTTTTATGTTACCTGGGCATTAACCTACATGTTGAGCACAAATATTTCCCCTCTATGGAAAAATTAACTGATGATATCATATAATTCTAAGAAAAAATGGCTTTCATTATTTCCCAAGTGTTATTCCTGTACTCTGTTCACCTTTCATTCATTCATTGCCTAATAATTCATCAAACACATTTTTGATAACTTAGTGACTTTATGCTGGATGCTGGAGAGCAGGCAGTGGACAAAGGAGATTTAAACCTAAGCCACAACCTAAGCCTTCAAAACTTCCAAATGTGAAGAAATTTAGAATGCACCATGAAGAAAAATGGTACAACTTTTCTTTAGGCAATTAAGTAACATGTTACAATTTTTTAAAGTTTTATTTATTTTTGCATACAAGAACTGGGGTGTAAGCCAGAGGTGTGTGTGGAGGGAAGTGAGAGGATTCACCAAAGACAGAATGGGGAGCAGAACAGGCAGATCTACTGAAGCACACTGCTGAGGGGAGCAGCAGACGAGGCAGGAGGGGTCTGCTGCGCCATGTGGGAAGCTCGCTGGCCAGGGATTGAACTCATGCTGCAGTGGCTGTGGATAGCTACATAGTGCTGAGACTCAAACTGTTGCGGCACCAGGGAGGCCCCCATGTCACAAATATTTTGAAATGTCATTATTTTAATATAATAATTTATTTTCTAGGAATATATCTTGAAAATAATCTGAGGTAAGGGAAAAAAACTATATTGAAGAATGTTTTTCAGTGCATGTTATAAGAGCAAAACAATCAGAAACATCTAAATGACCGATACTTGATATTAGGTTTTAATTAGGTGACTAAATAACTATCAAACTAGATATAGCTAACGTTAATTAACATTTATTGAGCACCTACTGCAAGTGTCAAGCACTATCCTTTTGGGATTATACAAATCAGTTCCTTGACTCCTTATAATGGTCCTGGGAGAAGCTATTACTATCATTTCCATTTTAAAGATACAGAAACAAATTACTAGAGTTTATATGTTTTCCAATTTTTCATAGTAAATAGTAGTTCCTATATTTCTATTTCTCCTGAACTAGAAACCAAAAGCTTATTGAATCAGTTATATATCAAGTGCTTACCATGAGAATTTATTCTTCAGTATGGGATACATACATGTAAGGAGGTAATTACAATTAATGAAAAATGCTATGGCAATTCCAGTTGATAAGAGAACATTTGGAGAAGTAGCACTAATGTCATTATGGGGGTATCAGTAAAATCTTTCTGGAAGAATTATCTCCAGATATGAGACCCAAAGAATGCAGAGGTCTTAAAGCATTTTTAATGTATCCAAAAATAAGTTATAATGAAGGAAAGTGGATGTCTTCAATTCATATTAGGTAGATAAATCTTTTAACTGTCTATGTTGTCTAACTTTCTACTTCTTTCTACACTCATACAAGTGTGACTTCAGAAATGGAAGTGCTGCAAGATGAATGATGTCACCATAGATATAGCTGAACTAAATATAAGTCAATTTTATAGTGATATAATTTAGCAGCAAATAATGACCAGCTCTATTGTGGAATCATCTACATGTACTGTTCTAGGACACTTGGATCAATAGCTCTTACAATTTCTCTCTTTATACGATATATGTGGCTTTTTCTGTCTTCTTTCCAAAATAGACTGACTTTCATTTTCTATTTCATTTTTCTGTATAACAAGATTTCAGATTCTTTTATCTTCATTGTATCTTTGAATCACATAGACACAAAGTATATAAATTTGGCTCTGTGGTTTCAATTTTCCCAATTTGCAATATATGAATATCATTAACACACCTTCTGCATCTCTTCTACCCACACATTTATTTGGAAGGCCGTGAAACAAATGAGGAACACAAAATTCTCTAAGCAGCGAGCTGAGATTCTGGACTTGGTTGGCTATCATCAGCTAGCTTTTAATCTCCATGAATGCTAAATGACTTTCAGTTGTTAGAATGAAAGATTTCAGTACATTGCCAGAGACATGACAGTTAAAACATCTACAGATTTTTGCCAGGGAATAAATCAGTGAATGTTCATATGGATGAACAATGTCTTAACAAGGAAACCATAGGCATTCCATGGAAACGTTTTATGAAACCAATTTGATAAAGGTATTTTCTTTAACTATGTAAAGAAAAAAAAATCCATCAAACCTTCAAGAAAATAGTATTACCCTTCATACTTTTTACATGTCACTAGCAGTTTGCCAAGCTCCTTGAGGAGTTGTTTGTAACAGCTGTCTTGAGCTTAAGACCAATATGACAGTCACATTATCAGGAAAAATCCTCCCAAGTCCTCTGCTTGAAGAAGTATTGTTTTCTTTTTTTTTTCTCTTCAAGAAATAGCTAGGCATATGTGAAGAAGAGAACAATATGGGTTAGAGTCAAAGACAAGACAGGAGTGTGAGAAAAACAAGACTCTATTTCTATTTAAAACTTGCTCCATATGTTGTTATCTGTGTGTGTGTGTGTGTGTGTGTTTGTGTGTACACACACTATAGAGATTGAAAAGTGAAGAAGGATTTATTCTTTTTTGAGGTCTATCTTGGGAGATCTCAAAAGTAAGGCTAATTTCTATTTTGTGTGCGTGTGTGTGTGTATATATATAAATAAACGTATATAAAACATATATATATATATATATATATATATATATATGTTTGTGTCTTTGTGCATGCAAATAAAAGATAAAAATTATATCTACATAACACCAGTTTTTAATTCACTAACATGGTAACCAGACTCCCAACTCGTTCATTCATTAATTCACTCACTTTTCTTTTATTCAGGAAACATTTATTCAATGCCAAGTTTAGGGATTCGATTGTTTTACTGCTTAAATGTGATGAGAGAAAAATGGATAATCTATAGGAAAATATTACTGAATGTATTTTTGTAGTGAGGCATTATATAGGATGTTAGAATATTTTGGTAATCTTGGAAGGTCTTTTGAGGAAGTGCTATTTCAATTGAGGTCTAAAAATAAGAATAAGGGATAAGAAATAACTGTAAGGGTCCTCCCTGGTGATGCAACGGGTTAAGCCCAGCGCTGTGGAGCTGTGGCTCGGGTGTGGCTTGGCTCTAGTTGCTTGCCCAGCTTGGGAAATTCCCACATGGGGCAGCAGACCTCTCCTGCCTCATCTGCTGCTCTCCTCAGCAGTGTATTTTGGTCAATCTGCTGTTCTGCTCCCCGCTCTGTCTCAGATGAAACCTCTTACTACCTGGCACCTCTGGCCTGCACCCCAGCTTGTATACATAAATAAATAAATATTTAAAAAAAAAGAACTGGAAGAAGGGTGTTTTATACAGAAGGAATAACTCAAAGAAAATGTTGGTAGTGGGAATGAGGCTGATATATTGAAAGAACAACTTATACAAGCTAGTGGAGATTCTATTCTCTGTTCTTTGTTCTTTCATTCTACCAGTTATACATGTTATGTACATATATATATGCATGTATATATGTACACACATATATACATGTACATACAGATGTTATATGTACATATATGCATAATTATATACAATACATAATATATCTATATTGCCACAATATTATATTTATGCAATACATAATTATAATTGTAATTATAATTACAAATGTGTGTATGTATATCTACATGTATGTGCATGTATTGTGGCTAATATATGTACATTATGGTTATACAATACAATATGTACATTGTGATTAAATATACACACACATACACACACACACACACACACTTGTAGAGAGAGAGAAGTAGGAACCTAATGGTTTTAAATATAAAATTATAAAAGGCTTTATTCAGAGTATTAAGACTTGTTGAAGAACAAAAAAAGGAGTCTCAACTTTGAAATTTCAGAAATGACTCTCAAGCTACAACACAATACCAATCCACCTAGAGAAGACTGCCTTTTCTAAGATCAGACAACAGTGACTACAGAATGTCATTGCCACTGGCATTCTGAAGCAGTGTAGTACTACTGCCAGATCTGAAATCAGATCTCCTTCCCATCGGCAGGGATAGCTGGGAGAGACCCACTGCATTTCTAAAATTGAACTGGATATCTTACTCCTTAACCTGCAGAGTAGTAACTGGTCATGGAAATCTGTACCTAAGAGCCTCAAGAAAACAGACACTGCCTAGATGCCATGCCTGCCCTGCATTAGCAGCGAAAACACCTCAGTTTTGCATCACTTGGTCAAACCTAAATTCCATTGTTAACTTCAGGTCCCAGAAAGTTTGTGAAGCATAATTCTTAGCTTTCTACTCTCTCCACTGTGGAAATAAAATTACATGTAGGTTGGAATTGTTGTTTTGAGGGTAGAAGTTATTATTCCAAATGTTAGAGAACATTCAGAAAAATATAAAGATCATTAATGTCCTTAATAAATGCACTTTTTTCAGAATATGGGGGCAGAAACCCTACACACTTGGAAAAACTTGAAAAGGAATGCACATGAATGAAACTCTAAACTCAAAGTATTGTGAAAATTAAATCTGTTTTTAATTAAATCTTGACACCCAACTCATGGCTTCCCAGCAGATATTTAATGTGAGGGCTATGGAAGGAGAACAGCTCAAAGACCATGATACAAATCCCTGATTTAGAAGTGACTTATCCTAAAAGTGTGAACATCAGTGTTTCATTAAGGTGAATAAATACAAATACATAGGAAGGAAATTTGTTTTTATTTCCATAGGTGACCAAATTGAAGAGGAAAATGTGGACAAACATTCAAATCTGAGCAGTAAAACCAAGTCCTTTTGCAGATAAACAATTTATTTAATGCGTTTGGAACCAAGTGTAACTTATTTCAAGCACAGGTCTAGAAAATGTAAGGAAGACCATGAGTTGACGGTCAGTGTATGAGAGTTTCCTTTCTCAGCATGTGAAAGGCACGTGATGTGGAAGTGAAAGATTATGGTTAAAGGGACCCCAGTTTTTGGCAAAAAATATATTAAATGATTGGCTGTATGGTTAGTGTAAAATATTTGTTTCCTGATCTATGCTCCCTCTCAATGTGGGTTAAGTGGATCAACAAGAGAGAGACCTTATTCGGTCTCAGTATAATAAAGCAGTTATTTCACGGGACTTGGTGTTGCTCTCTTCCTGATCCCAAAGTAAATGCAAACATACCCATCTTCTGTGGACACAGTTTTTAAATTGATTCATCCCTTTCACTACATATCACAAACTTTTAAGTCTTTTCTCTATTTCCATTCTCCAATAAGTGGTTTCCCCCCTACCAAAAAAAAAAAAAAATCATCAATTTGAATGTGGAGTTCCCATGTGGGAACTGTAAATGGTTGGCTTTTTAAAATTTTTTATTACAAATGGGAAAAATATCATCAGACTTTCTGCCTATTGTATAATGCAAATATGTTTAACACATTATGAAGTCAATCTTTACGTATTTATTTTTTATGACATACATTTTATTATCTAAAACCTGTAACTTCAAGTAAATTACTTTTTTACTATTTTATAGTCTCTTTTATCAGAAACTTTATCTCTTCTTAAAAAATATTTCTTAACACTTTATGGAGACATAAGTCCCATGTCATAAACTTTAATCATTGTAAATGCAAACTGACACTGATTTTTTTCTTTATTTCTTCTTCCTCATGAACAATCATCTCTCTATGTATTTCCTTCTTACATCTTTCAATCTCACATTATGACATTCTCCCTTCCTTTCCTTTTCTTGTATTCTCCAAATGGTTTCTCTTTCTTTTCTTCTTTCCTACTCACCAATGTCTTTTTCTTCCTCCATTTCTTTGTTTAAATGACTAACATTTCCTGGTCGAAAGCAAACTGTTGTCCAGTGATGTAAAGAGAAGTGCAACAGGTTCCATTTTTTTTTTATCTGTGGTCCAATTTTGTTCCCCTCTCCTCTGAAAAGTATTTGTCAGTGAGGAAGACATCATTAATATAATTCAGCACAGCCATTTGTAATCTTTTGACTTTTATCCTTTTCTAAATAATCTATAATTTCCAAATCCAATCTCCAAGGACTTAGATTTTGATGAATTATTTGTTTACTCCTTTAAAATACTAATGTGATATGCTTCCGATCAACAAAATAACTGATTTAGCAGGGACAGTAAAATAGTCATTTTCTGGACTAGCAAGTAATAAGGTTAATAACCTAAGAAACCTTGGCTTTTCTTATAAACATTTAAAAATCTCTTTTCTATAAAATGCTGTTATTTTTCCTAAATGATTGCGATGTTTTCTTATTTGCTATACTGTGTTTTTATAAAATATGTGATCTTTACTGTATTTTTTGCATAATTTCTCATTCTGTATTGAACTTTTCTTAAATGAAAATCTGTGCTTGTCAGAATTAAACATGAGCATATTCTCCATTTCTTTTGTCAGAATACCATTCTCTGCAGTGGATTCCTTGAGTGTGACATTTGGGATACTTCACTATAAAATCATGCTAAGATAAAACTAGTTTTCTGACAACGCAATAATTCAATTATAATTATGAATATAAATCCCTGAATAACTGTAGCCTGCAAACCTCAAATGTATATGATATCATAGAAGCCACAGACATAGTATTTGAAAATGCCCCTCTGCCTTTTTTCAACTCGCTTTAATGGAAGAATACAAACAAAATGTTAATAAATCATACATCCAGAACTAAATTATTTCGATAACATTTTGTAGCTCATCTGTGAAAGGTTTAGTTACATTGTCAAGGTCAAGCAATCAGTGAAGGAACCATTGTTCTTCAAAATACTCTCTTCCTGCCATTCTTCTACTACACCACAAAGTAAAATATTCACACTTTCAGTCATTTGGAATCAAGATCTGTGATCCTCTCCCTTCATTTCTCAGCAAATAAGATTTGGAGAGGCTTGTTCAGGTAACTTTTGTACAGGTAGAGTGAGCATTGGGATAAAATAGTGACTGCTCTACTACAGTGAAAAGTTTACAAGTCCAATAAAAAGAGGAAGGTGGATTGGCATATCAACTCCCAAAATGTACCCACCCAATGGAAACCACCTGAATATCATTTCTTGAAGAAACCAGATTCTATTTATCGTTGCTATTATTATTATTATTATTATTATTATTATTATAGATAATTCTATTTTTCATTAGTTCCAAAAGTAATTTTGAATTTTCAATTTGACTGTTAGTATATTTGATGTAGACATTTTTCTGAAAGGTAAATTATGGTGTGTATGTTTATGTGTGTTTGAGTTTAGGATAAGCACTAAAAAAGTAGATAAACTCTCAAAGATGCTAATTACTATCATTTGCAAACATGCAGATATAACTGGTGAGTGGAAAATAGCAGATAATTACATGGAAAATAAAGAACCCTGCTTGTCACACAATATCATTTTAAATTCTGTGGAGTAGTATGGTCCTATCTTATAATTGTGAGTAGAGAATATGGCAAAGCTGTGCCTCCCAAATAGACAAGAGGAGCCACTCTCGTGCTCATGACAAATCATGCTCCATATAATGTCAAATAGATGGATTCCTTTGTGTAATTCTTTACAGCACTTTCAGCTTCAGATTTCCACAGTTTCAGGAACATCTGCCCCTAAGAATACAGCATGCCCACAATTCTCCCTACTTCCTATGTGCTTTTTCTTTAGCCTTCCATTTACCTTAAGACAGATCAGCATGATCGACATACAAATAAAATACCCCATTAATCTTGTGTCATTAAAGACCAAAGAAATTTTAGTGTAAACAGTTTAAAGTTGGTAAACTCCTAGTTTGTGACCGTCCTGAGTTTTTTGAAAATATCTGGTTCAATTTCCAACCACCTTCTTCTCTGAACAACACTTTATGTCTTATATTAATACTGTTCACTTAATCCCTGAGAAGTCAAGACTGTTCTTAAGGAATTATAAATCACAATTGCCAAGTGAGGAAAGGGCAGAGTTGAGAACAGAACACAAGTTTTCTAGTTTCTTGTGCACAGCAGTTTTTACTACTCTATATTATCAGTCTTAAACAGACCAGAAGTTTTCTCAGTTTTGGTATAATGTAACTGGGGAAAAAGTGTCATATGCTTCCAGATCCCTTATGTTGAAGAAAGAAAATTTTAATTGAAAGCTTTTCAGTAGATTTGTCATGGTCATTGACTAGCTGGGAGAATCATATCTCTCACCATTATACCATGAATAGTAAGTAATGTTAGTGACTATGCCAGTCTGTTTAATCTAACCTAATTAAATCATAGTCATTTAAAATATATATTTAATCATATTAGCATGGATAGTATTAATAGGACCCACTAGTTTAATACGTATTATACTCATAACAGTTACATTTAATCTCAGTTGATCCCCTGGGATGTTTATGATTTGCAATACAAAATTAGAAAGATGGTCTTGTGGTACCACAAATGTAGCCAGCCATTTAGAAGTTAAGTTAGTTTCTATGAGTCTCTAAAAGTCTTTAGTTTTCTTCTGTCTATATGTCTTCCTTGTTCTCAACCCTTCCATTTCCACCCTCTACAATGTCACTCATCCTTCAAGTGGGGGATATTTTCTGCTCCACCACTTGTTCCTCATCACCTCAGCTGGATATGATCTTTCCCATGGCTCTGTTCCCTTAATACAGATGGAATTTAGCAAATGCCTCTGTGAGTTGCCATTTGTTTTCTACTTAGCTTTGTTTCTCCATCAGAAATCTAACCAGACCCAAGGAGACAGATATTGTTACAGAGCAACCCCAATGTGAAATGGGTTGGCCTGACTATGGGTCCTCACTTGGATGCTTAAAAGGGACTTATAATGAGACAATAAAGCAAGAATGAATTTGCTACCAGCTAGTTGATAGTTTAGGGCACTTCAGGAAAGTCAAAAGCCAGATTTGTTTTATAGTTTGGAAAAAATGCCCAATCACACCATTATGTTCTTCTAGAGGAAACAGCCTTGAAGTTGATACCCATTCTCGGGAATCCATGACTAGCCTGAATGCTATTGATAATATGCTAGAGTGTCTGATTTCCCTGAACAATGTGCATTGTTCAGAAGAAACTGATCTCAGACCTGCAACTGAGATGGAAGGGAGTCATTGAAATTTGGTTTTAGCTTTTCAGCCTTTATAGTAAAGAAAAGGAAAATACTATATCAGAACATATGCTAAGTGAGACAAATCTCAGAGCTGTAACAGATAATATCAAGTAATAAAGTAACAATAATACAGTTTTAATAACAGTAGTTTTCATTTATATGAACTTGCTTGCAAAGCTCCGCTCTAAGTCCAATAGCAGCTTATACATTCAATACTTATAAACACCTTGCAGATGTAAGATATAATAAATTCAGTATTTAAAAGCAATTATCCACAATTTATAGAAGATGAGTTGTAAGAAGAGTAATTAGTTGCCCCAGATCTGAATGGCAGAGCCAGACAATGAATCCTAACAATCTGCTTCCATTCCTTAACCACTACTCCTACTGCCTCTAGCGCAAGAGAGAGGGGACCCTGACAATGAAGGAAGAGGTATGTGATCAGCGGTCACTAACAAATAACCATATCAGTTGGTCCAAACTTACTGGCTTTGGAAAGCAGATGTACTCTGACGTAGAATTTAACTCCAAGCTGGAATTTGATTCTAGGACACAGGGCAAAGCTCCCAGGAAAGGAGCTTTCACTTCTAGCACACAGAAAAGGTTGTACAGTTTGGCGTGCTGTGCAGGAGCCTAAAAAGCATCCTGGCTATTTCTATCCTTCCAGCCCTGCCTTTTGCTTTGGTGATATCAGAAACCTTGACTGGTGGCATAGCAGAGTAATATGTTTAGGAAAGGTCAAGGATGATTGTGTTCTGCCTCTTGACATCAGCAAGAAAATCTTCAGCCTCATTGTAATTACAGATCTTTATCAACAGCCAGGAGAACAGACAGTAAGAATGCAGTTTGAGTTCTAAATTGCAGGTGGTCATGGAATATAAAAATTGAGAAAAATTATCTCTGACTTGTAAACAGAGAATTTGAAATGGAAATCATTGAGGGAAAACAAATATTGACTCAGTATAACAGTTTATAGCTACACTTTAAAAAGGCATCACTCCAGATATACTGGAACAACAATAGCTGCCCTTTCCTATTTGATATTTTTATTGTCTGATTTTGATATGAAATTTTTGTCCTTTGATGTCTAGATCATCAGGACACATATGCCCATTAATTACTTTATTTAGAAATACCATTGTTCAGATGTTAACATGGCTCACGTTTGGACTTCCTGGGGACAGTATGGCTCTCTAGGGGGTACTTTGCCTGATGAAAATGTTGTTCCTGAATGATCATTCCTTCCTTGCATAAGTGTGCTAATAAATACCACTAATGAACATAAATATGTTTCTTTCTTCATTATGTGCTAGGTCACCCCTGAACATAGCACAGATTCATTTTACTTCCAAAATGGTAGCATTTATTTGCTCTTTAGGCAAAAGATTTTTTGTTTAAAAGCCATTTTATTTTTGTTTTTCCTAAGGGATGATTAAGCACATTAGAAAGATGTAAATCTGTGTATCAAACATTACAAAGATGTAAACCTTAAGAGGCAAGAATTTACAAAATAGCACAGGAAAACGTGAATATTTTGGTAAAGCCACAAATAAGATTTTTTTTACCTGATCAACAAGGGGAAGATATTTTAAGAGTATTTCCATGTAGCAATATCTTTAATAAATAAAAATTTGAGACAATTTCCATATTTGTTCCAAAAATAAGTTGATTTGGGGGACTTCCTGGTGGTGTAAAGTGTTACGTTTCAGAACTATGAAACATGAGTTCAATCCCTGGCCAAGGAGCTAACCCACATGTTGCAGCAGACCTCTCCTGTCTTGCCTGCTGCTCCCCTCAGCAGTGTATTTCAGTCAATCAGCCTGTTCTGCTCCCTACTCTGTCTCTGGTGAATCCTCTCACCCTCTGTTCTTCTGGCCTACACTGCAGCTCTTGTATGCATAAAGAAAATAAATCTTTAAAAAATAAGTTAATTTCTGGTGACCTAGATCCAACATGAATTTCCAACATTAGTTAGGATTCATTATATGCACACTACATTTCATGGCAAGGGAGTACTAACAAATTACATGACTTTTTGTTGGAGCAGGAGTCAATGATTCTCTGTGTCCCAGAGGAGTGTAATTTGGAAAACACTGTTTGTATATACACAGTTATAGTAAATACGGTTCTCATGGTGATAGATGTTAAAAAGATAAACTGAGGCATATTAAAAATTTTAAAGTTTTGAGCAAAAATCAATTCCAAGCAGGCAGCACCAAAGTTGAAGTGATTAGAAGCAATTCACCTACAGAAGCTGGGGGAAAGATATTTGTAAAGGAAAGGAGGAAGCAAAGCAAGGAAATTTCTTGGCTGTTGCTTAAGTGGTTGCCTTATTTGGGAAAACCTAGTTGTCTGTGATTGGTTGTCCTTAGGTTTAATTGTTTTTAATCATGAAGCATTTACCGGATTAGGTTTTGGTTTGCTTACACAGGACGCTGAGGTACTAGAATCACCTCAGGATAATGGCCTCCTTGTTCAGTTCATTTAACACAGTGCTCCATTCCAGAACACTAAAGAAGAAAGGATGGTCTTGCTTTCTTTCTGCAAAGGCATAAGGACACCCAACAGAACAGTCAGTCATTCTGAAAGATAGACATTCTCATTGCTCCATGTACTCTCCTTTCCTAGAGTCTTTCTGTTCTTTAATCATATGCCCTAAACTGTGTACACCAACATTTAAAAAGCTAATGTAGGCTTTCTGAGTCAGATTGCTATAGCACCTTTTCTGTTGTAGCAAGTGGTATCAATACAAATCAAGCTGTTTTGGTGAAATATTTTTGCTACAGTTAGGTTCTTAAAGAAAAGGTTAATACAATCTCTTACTGTTTAGGCTCTATATCTTAAATTTAAGAAAGAGCACACAAATAATTCTACCTTCTCATATTTATTTCTACCCTATAGACTATATGCAACAATTTAAAGGAAACTTGAGGATTTTGATAAGAAATATCACTAGGGATATTTAAGTCTCACAGCAAGCTTAGATGAGTGAATTTTAAGGATAAATACGTTTCCTGTTTTAACAAGCAAATTTTCAGAAAGATTTGAGTGCTGGTTAGGAAGTGAGACTGCATTTTGCAAGCAGGAGAAATATAAAAAGACAGGGGCAAGAGTTCCTTGGAGTGTTTCATTATTTGACTGACAGTCTCTCGAATGGTAACCAATAAAAACAGGTTATCACTATTAACACCATTCATTACAGAGCTAGAAATTGATTACTTGTTTTTTTTTAAATACATTTAAAAATTCAGACTTGATCCATCATATCCTTTCTCTGTATTTGTTCTGATTTGCTATTGAATCCATTTTTTACACATTCAAATCTGACTGTTTTCCCCACAGAGGAATGTGGGTTACACATAATGAACAGGATCGAATTTGTGTTCAGATTATTAATGGATTGGTAACAACTGTTACTGTGCCATGCTTCTCTCAACAGCTGTTTATATTTTATTTAAAATCTGTAAAAACATGTCCATGTAGTTCCTTGATCTGTATAATAATTTCCTTTTGTTCCAAACCGTTGAAGGTGTCTTTGAACCCACCAGGAACTATTCATCTGTTCCTTCAAGACAGGTCCACTTTCATCATAAAAAATGAACATCATGAAAAATGAACTCTGAAATCAAAGTGAGAAAACAAAGGTGGATGAACTCTACAAGGCAATAGAATAAAAGTCCAGGCAGCTGCTGAAAGTCATCAGTCACTATTATTCTTAATGGCTCTTGATTGGAGCCAGGAAACTGTCTTTCTGCACTACACCAAATCTTTTCCAGAGTTATCTTTTGTGTTCATTTTCTGCTTACAGCCTTGCTCAAAATTCTGCTCAGTGTTTGTCACAGTCAGGAACAAGTCTGTTAAGCTCCCCCTAGTTGATAAGTAGGCGTTGTTACTTATGGGTAGCCTGTTGTGCTTGCCTCCCGTGGTCTTGAATTTTCTTATTGTTCAAGCCAGAGTGATCTCAGAAGAGCATTCTTTGTAAAATACAATGTCTACTTAAAAATTTGTCAATGTGCTTCCAAAAATAACTTGGATATGAGTCCAAATGACCATCCTCTCCACATGCTTCATTGTGATTAAAGAAAAGTCAGAAAAAATAATCTTCAAAATGGGAAAGGGAGGCAAAGCACCATCCTGTAAATTGCTATATCACCTGTGAAATGCCATGAAAGGAACTTCCTATTTGAAGCCTGAATGAATAAGGAAATGTGAGTTCATAATATGCAAGTGGAGAAAAAACATAAAAGGACAAAGGCTTTTATTGCTGTGTCAATAAAAGGTACAGAAAAATTGGTGGAAGGGGTGGGGGTAGATGTAAGGAAGGGTAGATAGACTAAAGAGAGATAACTAAATAAATGCCAGACTTCTGAGAAAACAAGGTGGTTTTTGAATCTAAAAATGTAGGTCATTAGGATTAAAAGGAAACAACAGGCCCAAAATGTTTCAGTTTTGCTAAACTTTGTGTCACCAGACCAAGACTTACTACCTCATTGCAGGTTCTCCCTCTGCCAGAGTATAATCTTAAAGTAGCAAATCTGGAATTACCTGGGCAGCATTAGTGAAATAATCTGTTTTAAAGACTTGTGCCATTCTCCAAAGGAAGATGACCTTCCCACAAGCTTTTTCCTCTTTTCCTGGTGAAGGATAGGCACCCCCAAAAAGCTTTATTAGGTCTCCCCCAAGATGTCTAGAACAAGCTTTTCTAAGATGTCTTACCTTGGCATGTGGATTGTTTCAAGCTAAGGTCAATCAAGAACTTGTATACTTCAAATGAAACTGTCACTATTATCTTAGCTACCTACAAGAACAAAGATTATGCAGATTTAAGGTCATTTCTGGAATTGACTTGCAAGTATTTCTGGAATAGACTTTCTTTAGGAGAAACATATCGATATGTAGTTATAGAGCATCTGGTTCTGTCAAAATGAGTCTCTTTGATGCTCCAGGTCTCTATCCAAATAATTAAAAGTTAAAACTCTCAGCCTTTAATATTTACTCTAGAATTTACAGTTCTGTAGCTGCTCCATATATATGTGATCAAATGTGTTTTTCTCCTACTAGTTTGTCTGATGTTAATTTGATTGCTTCACCACCCTGAGAAGAATTTGAGAAAAGCAAGGGGGAATTTTCTTCTCAGTCCCTATAATTGTCCCACATCCTTCTGTTTACAAAAGCCTTTCATTTTTCACAGTTCCCTGGTGCTGTCTGCTATATGGGATGCTGTCCAAGTCATGAATAGTTGAAAAGTGTCGAGATTTGTCCACTTGAAATTTTTTTGAACAGTAGTAAAATCTAAAGGTATTAATTAAAAAAAATTGAGTTAGCATTGATTTAACTTTGTGTTTTAGAGGTATAGGATCTGTCCTCTCAGATGTTACCACACCACATCCAATGTAGCCAAAATTCATTGAGTACCATCCCCACTTTGATCTTGTCCCTCCCCCTGCTCCACTCTGGTAGACTCAGTTCTACAGTCAGATTTCTAGGGTTTGTTATTGGTTTGGCTTTGTTTGACCTTTTGTTAGGTTTCTCTGTATTACACACATAAGTGACACCATCTGGTATTTGTCTTTCTCCTTCTGACATATTTTGTTTAGCATAATCCCTTCCAGCTCCACCCATGTTGTCACAAATGCAAGAGATTATCTTTTCTAATAGCTGAGTAGTATGCCACTGTGTATATATATATCACATCTCCTTTATCCACTCATCTGTTTTTGTACACTTAGGTTGTTTATTTCCATAGCTTAGTTATTGTAAATAGTGCTAAAATGAAAATAGTGAATGTTTCCCTTTGAATTAATGTTTCAGCAGACACATAGGAGAGGAATTTCTGGACCATAAGGTAGATTCATTATTAATATTTTGAGAAACCTCCATATTGTTTTTTCATAGGGACTGGAACAATCTACATTCCCAGCAATGGTGTAAGAGGCTTCCTTTTTCTTCATAACCTCACTGGCACTTGTTGTTTCTGGTCTTTTTTTTTTTTTTTAGATTTATTTTATTTATGCATACAAGCTAGGGTGCAGGCCCGAAGTGTGTGTCGGGGAGGTGAGAGGATTCACCAGAGGTAGAGTGGGGAACAGAACAGACAGATCAACTGAAGTACACTGCTGAGGGGAGCAGTGGGCGAGACAGGAGAGGTCTGCTGCACCATGTTGGAAGCTCCCTGGCTGGGTATTAAACTCGTTCTGCAGTGGCTCTGGATAGCTTCATAGGCTGAGATTTAACCCGTTGTGCCACCAGGGAGGCCCATTTCTGGTCTTTTGATATAAATCACTTCCAATAATGTGAGGTGGTAGCTCAGTGTGATTTTGGTTTGCATTTCCCTGATAATTGATGATAACCATTTTTTCATATGCCTGTTGTTTATCATATATCTTTGGAAAACTGCCTATTTATCTCTTCTGCATTTTTTGATTGACCTACTTGTTTTCTTTTTGTTGAGTTCTATGAGTTTTTTTGTAGATCTTTGTTGTCAGCCCTTTGTTAGATATATGGTGTGCAAATATTTTTAGCCATTCAGCAGGGTGTCTATTTGTTTCATTGGCAGTGTTTTCACCATGCAGAAGTTTCTTAGTTTGATGCAGTCCCTATCATATATATATTCTCTTTTTTTCCCTTGTTGTTAGAGATGAATCCATAAAGACATCTCTGAAGTTTATGTTGTGGAGTATTTTGCCAATATTTTCTTCTCTATATTTTATGGTTTCAGGTCTTACATCTAAGTATATAAGCCATTTTGATTTGATTTTTGTATATTATGTGAGATACTGGTCTAGTTTTATTCTTTTTCACATAACTACCCACTTTTCCCAACACCATTGGTTTAAGAGGCTTTCCTTTCTCCAATAGATATTTTTGGCTTCTTTTTTGCAGATTAACTGTCCATGTAGGTGTGAGTTTGTTTCTGGTCTGCAATTCTATATCATTTGTCTGTGTGTCTGTTTTTTGTTCCAGTGCCATACTGTTTTGATAACTATAGCATTGTAGCATAATTTCAAGTCAGGGAGTATAATAACATCATTCTTCTATTTTTGTCAGGACTCCTTTGGCTATTTATGGTATTTTGTGGTTCCATATGAATTTCATCAATTTTTAAAAATTTCTTTGAAGAAGGCCAATAAAACACTAATAAAGATTGCATTGAATCTGTATTTTGCTTTGGATAAGATGGCCATTTTGACAAAATTAATTACTGCAATACATGAGAGAGAATATCTTTCCATTTCCATTTTTTTTTTTTTTTTTGGTGTCTTCTTCATTTAGCAATGTCTTACAATTTTCTTTGTATAAGTCATTTACCTCCTTTGTTAAGTTTACTCCCAGGTATTTAATTCTTCTTGGTGCAACTGTAGGTGGCATTTGTTTTCTTGGTTATGTCTTCTCCTAGTCCACTGTTTGCATATAGAAAGACAATGGATTTTCTATATTGATTTTGTAACATGCCACTTTACAAACTGAATTATTGTTTCAATTCATTTATTAAATGGAATCTTTGGGGGTTTTCTATGTATATTATTATCGTTGCCTACAAATAATGATAGTTTTGCTTATTTCCAAGTTTGAATTCTTTTTACATATTTCTCTTCACTAATTGTCCTAGGTAGGTCTTCCAATACTACATTGAAGAGTAGTAATGAAAGTGGGAATCATTGTCTTATACCAGATTTTAGTGGAAAAGATTTTAGTTTTTCACTATTGAGAATGATGTTAACTCTGGGTATCTCATATGTGACTTTTGTTCCATTAATCTCCAGTTCCATTTATGTGCCCTTGTTCCTCAGTTTTTTGAGGGTTTTCACATAAATGGATGCTGAATCTTATCAAATGCTTTCTTGGCATTTGTTATATAATCATATCTTTATCTTTACTTTTATTGATGTGATGAATTATGTTGATTTTCAGATGTTGAACAGTCCTGTGTCCCTGGAATAAATCCCAATTTGTTTTGGTTTATGATCTTTTTAATGTGTTGTTGAATTAGATTTACTAAGATTTTGTTGAGAATTTTTGCATCTGCGTTCATTAGGGAAATTGGTCTGTAGTTTTATTGTTGTTGTTGTGTCTTTGGTTTTGGTATTAGAGTGATGATGATCTCATAAAATGTGTTTGGAAGTATTCCATCTTTCTCTTAAACACATTATAAAGGGAATCTTTGTTTTATGGAACACTCTACTATGTAGGGATGAGGAATCCCTTGAACAATTTTTATATTATTTCCCATGATGTATTAGGTGCAAATATTTTAGATATTTATTAGAAAGCAGACAGAGCATGAGTTAATACAATTATTTTTGGCCTTAGTACTTTTGACATGTTAATGCCTTCTGTGCAGACAAAGTAGTTCTTCCTTAAACTAGGGAAACTGCAATTTCACCAATGAAGGGAAGTTAAAAATCTTGGGTAGGTAGCTGAGGAAAGGGGACTTCAGGGTATAAAAGGAAATGTCTGACTCTAATATCTAACCCAAACCCAGAGAAAATGACAAAATATTTCAGAGTAGGAATATGTCTAATTGCAGCCCTAGGAGAGGCAATTTATGTGCCAAGAGTAACATAGGTTTTATGTGCCTATTAGTTTGCTATTCAATTAAAAAATGTATACTTACCATGGCAACACCCATCTCTCCTGACACATGGGCTAATTTTGAGTCATGCAGAGCACCTTCTCAGAGCAACACACAAACAAGCCATCAGATTCCAATAGATGCAAATTTCTTTAAAGCATATCATTGAAACAGATGTGTTCCAAATGTTTTTATTTTAGAAATGCTTTTTGTGTTTCATGGTAATGATTACTCTGAGTTATAAAAGGGCTCTTTAAAAATCAAGTTGCAAAATAGTAAGCACCATAAACTAACAAGGATCTTTAAAAGAGAGATATTTCCATTTATTAAAGAGTCAATTTCCTATATTAATTATCATATTGGTTATGAGGTAATTAGATTATCTTCTATTTTCTCAAAATATTTGCTTTTATTTTCTTTGCATAATTATAATCAGATATATTAATGGAATAGATGGTAAAGATATTTGATCATTTTATTCTTTATCTATTTTGAAGGAGCAAGACAGTAATTATTCTGTTTAATAAAGTTGTTATTGTTTTGATAAATTGGATGTAATTTATTTAGGTTAATTTTTTTAAAATAAAAAGTATAGCTAATAAGAGAACAAAAGAAATAAAATAAAATCACAAAAATCAATAATACAAAGGAAAAAGAATTAGGAAAGTAGAGAAGCAGTAGCATATGGTGTATGGATAAAGAGAAAATGAAGCAAAATAATAGATTTCATCCTAATAACATAATAAGTTAGTTATAAATGGTATAAAATATACCAATTAAAGCAGTGATTGTCATATAGGATAAAAAAATTAACAGTATGTTGCTTAGAGCACACTTTATATATGATAAAGTACAAAATAGGTAATATTAAAAGACTAGGTAAAGGTATGCCATGTTAACATTTCAGAAAAGTAAGCTGCAATAGCTACACTTGTATCAGAATAAGAAGATATCAGAGCAAAGAAACTTAATAGGGATAATGAACGTCATTTCATACAATAATGGGTAAATCAACAAGAGCAATGACAGTCCTAAATATTTATGTACCTTACAACATACCTTCAAATATATGAAACTAAACCAGCTACAGCTGTAAGGATAAATGGATAAATACACAATTGGAAGAATTTCAATACAACTGGTAGAAACAATAATTTTGTTTTGTTAGTATGCAGCATTTACAGCTACTTCTATTGTTTTAAAATGTTATAGTACTAAATCTGAATTTTGCATTTTTATTTTGTTTTATGATTTATTATCATCCTTATCCCACTCTCCACTTCCTTCCTTTTAATTCAGTCCCATCTTTCTTTCTAAAAAATGAATTAATGTCCAGAACAGGTGGAAACAGAGTGATGACACCATTCAAAGGTAGTGAAATTTCAGGATAGAGATCTGGTTCTAACTTTCAATCACTAATTTCCTATTGTGTGCAGTGCACGGTGGACCTAAACACCATCCACATTGTATCCCTTCTGTCTGCCTACAGAGTCTTCCATATATATTTAAATGATAGAGGGGTTTTCTTTGCTCTCTAAGGGATTAAACATCATATGGGGAGAAGCTCCATTGTGTGAGGTTGTGAGGTCTATATCCAAGTATGATTTGCTAATGTACCCCTGCTATTTGCTGTAGCTAATATGATGTTAAGTCGAATGCTTCAAATTCCAACCTTGCCCTTGAGGGGAATGGGGCAGCAACATACCAAAGAGATATGAGACAGAATTCCACAGGTGACTTGGGCTAATGAAGCACGATATAGTTGACTTAAGTGTTGTAGGAATCAGGTGTGGCAAGAAAAGGAGAGCGAACTAGTGCTGGAATGAAGGATTCTAGGAAAGTCATAGAGACATGACTGGAAGCTACTGCAGAGGTGTTGGAATGCAGAGACTTCCTCTATTTAATTTAAGGAGATTCCCTCATGGAACTTGTATCAGCTTGGAGACCTTACGCACTTCTTGTCATGATGAGGGACAGATGTTTGTGTTTTTAAAATTACTGTTAAAAATTTGTTGAAATACAACATTCACTCCTGATAAAACACTCAGCAAACTTTGAATGTGAGGGACCAATCTTATCATGATGCAGAACATCTACAAAATATTTAGCTAATATTAGAATTCATAGTTAAGACTGAATGTTTTCTCTTAAAATCTGAAACAAAACAAAGATGTTTGTTATCTTCAATATATTCAATATTATTTTGGAGAGTCTAATTAGTGCTATATGGAAAGATAAAATAAATAAAAGACATCCTAATTGAAAATAAATACAACTCTTATTCACAGACATGATCTTCAGTGTAGCTCATGGGTACCCTATGGTGGTGATACCTGATGTGGAGAATCTTAATATTATAACAACAAAAAGAATACATTATTGTTTAAAAAATAAAATCTTGTGGATACTATAAAAACTATTAGAGCCAATCACATGGATTAGTAAGGTTGAAGGATAGAAAATCAAAGCATAAAAATTAATTGTATTTTTATATTACAGCAACAAAATAAAAATTAAAAATACCATTTATAATAAAATGAAAAATATTTTATGGGGATTACACCTGAGAGAAGTCAAATTTGCACAAAATAAAATATACGAAGTACCTGAGTGTCCAGATCTGGAATCCCGGGAACCCAAGGGGAGAGGCGCAATTAACGAGGCACAGAAGGGTAAGCTCAGCAAGGATCTGACAATCTATAATTAGCAACCATGCATTTATATACTTATGCTTAGGTAAGCAATTACCCACAAGCCATTGTTGCAATAACAATTTTGTTATATTTTAAATTCCCTATAAGGAAGCAACAATTGCAGCAAGAGTAAAAATACAGACACTGTGTACAAGAGCATGATCAGCAACATATTAAGGAGGCAATCTCTGATTCTCTGTATCCTGGTTTTGGTTGTACGATTTGGTTAGATGTAGACATAGGTCTACTGTTATTCTAAGCATAAGCTGCAGATGGCATAAGCAATGTCGTCATACAGGCCTTGCCTCCACACTAACTACCAATTGCTCTCCCCTTGGGAGGGTCACACCGGCTTAGTTATGCCAAGCTACACTGGCTTGGTTATGCCAGTGCTCCCAGCACTTGAGGTTAAATTTGAAGATATATGAACTCATCATATACTGAAAACTATAAAACATTGCTGGAAGCAACTGACCTATTCAAAGAAGGACTTTTTAATTTAAATAATTGCTACTGTGCCCACAAGTGATAATATCAATATTGTTAAGTTGTTGATATTTCCCAAATTGACCTAGAGATTAATGCAATAGGATTTTAATAGATATTGACTAGCTGATTTTAAAATTGATAGGGAAATGTAAACCACTTAGAATAACAAACTATTTTTAAAAAGAAGTTGGACTAACATCACCTGATGACAACACTACCTTACTATAAAGCAAAGGTGGTTATTGGAATCAAAATAGCAGGGTATGTGCATCAAGATCTATAAATATATGAATGTAAGTTGATCATAACAGATAGTTAAGAAATAAACCCACAGATTTAAACCACTTATTTCACAGGTGTACAAAGATGTTTATCAGACACCTTTCAATCTTTTCAACAAAAGGTGCTGAAAAATTCAATATCTATGTGTTAAAAAAGCACTTTTACCTATACCTCACACCTATTAAAAAATAATTAAGGTTGGATCTTAGAGCTAGTAAAACCTGAAAGTATAGAATGTATATTTCTAGTTCTAGGCCTAATCCTAACTGGAAGCCACACAAATACTAACAGAAGTGGAATAAATAAATGAATTGTGGGATATTCATATAGTGAAACATTTCATAGCAAGGTGTGTTATAACAAAATATTAATTTCACAAAAATGATATCAAAGAAACCAGAAACAAGCAGTATGTATTAATGGTTCCATTTATATAAAAGGTTGTAGGTAAAAACAATTTATATTGATAGAAGTGAGTAGAGCAATTAAGCAAAAGTAGGGGTTAGAACTTGTATCATGAAGGACACATGCTAGACTTTAAACTGCAATCTATTTCTTTATATTTGGACTATTTACAAGGTAAGAGAAAATTCATGATACTGTTCTCTTAGGTACTTCTCTGCATGTGTTTAATTTCATATGTGGTTTGTGTAGACATTATCATTTTGGGCAAGTAAATACCAAGGAGTAGATTTGATGAACCATAGATAGAGTGGGTGTATGATTGACTTTATAAGGCATTGCCATTTTCCAAAGTGGTTATAACATTTTACTGTGTACCAGCAATATGCCAGAGTTCCAAATAGTCTTCATAGTTGACATTATTTGCTGTTGGCGGTCTGATATTTAGCTATTCTAATGAAGATATTCTCTTCATTAGCCATTTGCTTATTAAGTTTTGTGTATAGCATCTGTTTAGGTACTTACTCATGATTTTTATTAATTAGTCATTTTATTATTGATGTGTGTTAGTTTTTAATATATTCTAATGCTACATTGTCAATGTAGAGAATTATCAATGCCATGAATACCCCCTCCCTTTTGATTTTTCCTTTCATTTTCTTAGTGAAACCTTTTGGGATGAAGTCCATGTAATAGATGCCAATCCATAAATAATCTTTTTGTCTTATGTTTTTCCTTTCTGTGTACTAAGAAACATTTTTCTAGGGAAATAGTCTCATAAAAACTATAATTTCATTCTTTTGATTTAAGTTTCAATCTCAAATTAAAATTTGTGTGGGTGTGAGTGGAGGATTACTTCATTTCGCCTTTTATTTATCCTCTGGTAACAACACAATTTTGGGAAGACTATTCTCACTGAGTGACCTTAGACCTTTTGTCAAAAAATTAATTGACCATGTAAATATGGTTCTATTTTTGGGCCCATCTCTCTTCTCCAGTGATCTGTTAGCCATTATAGTATAGAAACACCGAAGGCATTTCACTGATTCATGTGCAAAACATGGATGTCTCTATCACTACTACTACTTAATGCACATTGGAGCTGTGGCATGAACTATCAACTATCCACTAAATGATGCCTTTTGCCCAGAAAATGTCCCTCCTCTCATGAGAATAGTTGCAACCACTGCTCTAATATTTCCTCCCATATATTATGCTAAATGAAATAAATCAAAAGGAAAAAGAAAAATATCGAATAGTTCCACTTACAGGGTGAATATAGGAAAACCAAACAAAGAATCAGGAAAAAGAGAAAACTCACAGGCAAACCATAGATCTGAGGCATACAGTAAGGGAGCGGGGAGAAAGGGTTCACAACAGGAGTGGGAAGCACACAGGGAACTATCGTGATGGTTTATGGGTACTGTGGTAGTGGGAGAATTATGGGGACTACACCTGAAGGGAAAATTCAAATATTATCTGAAAATGAACAATGATGTAAGAAAATAAAAAGATAAATGAATATGTAAAAAACCAATATAATATTTCCCCCCATAAAATAGTTCTGTCTGCTTTATAATTTCACAAAAGTGGAATAATTCAATATTTTTTAATTATTACTTTTATAGTGAAAAATGCTTGGACATATTTAAATGTTAGCATGATCATCAGTGAGATGAAGAACTTGAACAAAGTACATGACTAAACTGGCTGAATATGATTGGTGGGTGAATTGTCACATATAACAGAACTACATGTTTGGGTTTTTGTGGTCATGATTATATATTTCTTGTGTGTTTTTAATTTAAACAATTTGAATCTTGATATTTTTATGCTTGTATCCCCCCTCCACCCGATCTTCCCTTCTTCTGCTCCTTACCAGGTTAAACAAAACAAAACAAAACAAAGCAAAACATCTTCTCATTTTTTAAGTGTCATCAAAAACGCTTTTACTCTTCCAAACTATGTAGAATTAGCAGTTCACTGATGTGTCCATTATTGTCTCTGGCATAAGATTGTCCATGACTTTTTTTCAACCTATTACTAATATAGTGGTTTTTTTTTTTTTAAGCCTTCTATGCCTAGCATATAATATATGTTCAGTAAATAAATGGGGCTGCCACATTTCCATGTGTGCATGAGTAGGGTTTAAATATGCAAATTAAATCATACAGTGATTCATTTATTTCTTCATCCACTCAGAATGGTAATATATAAGTGCTGGCCCTGGAATCACTACTATGACCAGTAGACCTGTTTTTGCAACTTGTTCACTGAGTGACCTTGGTTAGTTTATTTACTCTCCTCCCAGTGTCTCAGTTTCCTCTTGTGAAAATGGGGATAAAAATAGTACCTAATTCAGAGTCATATTGAGAAGTACTAAGTAATGCATTTAAATTTCTTGACTGACTCCACTATCACACAAATAAAAGCTCAAACATGATCCAGAAAAACTGTTGTGTTTTTTTCCAAATACCAGACACTGAGTTATCATACAACTGCATTTTAAGCTTTCAAAGAATTCATGATCTCATGAAGGTGCTATATAAACATGATAAATAATAAACAGTATGTATAAAATCATGTCAGAGCACATAAAGGGAACAGTCAATATCCTGGCTAATTAGAGAAGCATAGTTTGACCAGATATTTGACAGATACATGAGTGTATGTGTTGAGAATATATGACAGGGCAGGGGAAAAACAGAGAAGAAAATGCAAAGATAAGGAATGTGATAAATTCGGTGATATTGGAGGTTCAGAAATAGAAAGGCAGGAAAAATGGAAACAAATCTAAGAAGTCACAAGACAGAATAGTTGTCACATGCAATGGCATGTGGTGGCAATGCCCTGTTTCTGGGTAGACATAGCTGCTGAAGAAGTTGCTAACTTACAAGTGACAAACATATATAATTGAATATGAAACAAAAGCATTGACACCTTTATTAAACTCACATAAGGCTTCCTAGATTAAATCTGAGCATAGGCTGGTGTAAGGTAGCATGGAACCAAATAAAACCTTTTGGCATAGCTGAATAAAGGGCAAAAATTGGATATGTTACATAAAAAATAAATTGCATTTCCATTAGAGCTATTAATTTTTGGCCCCAGTCAAAAGATTCAGTTTAAAACTAATGAAGTAACAGCAAAATGGGCTGATTTAAATTTCACCTTCTCTCATTTTCTGTCCAATCTCTATTAGAAGTGCTAACATCCAAAGGACCATTAAATGGCCTAAAGACCTCTTGTTGGAAGGATAAAGTGAGGATAATGAGGGTAAATTGAATAAATTGCATCTGAAAAATCAGGAGTTATTTGAGAACTTAATAGAACTTTGCAGGTTTCCTATATTTAAACCATTCTTTATATTTAACTACCATTTTAGTGTAAGTTTTGTATGTAAAATAAATGAAGTAGAAATTATTCCAAGTTGGTGAAGGATATAGATACAGCCACACAATGAAATCTATTTTCAGGCATAGTTAAACTCCAACACCCAAGTTTCTACATGGTTATTATTTCAAAGAAGGAAAAAATAAATATTGATTTGCTGTACACAGACTCTTACAACGTCCTGATAGAATAGGTGGGGTTTTTACGGACTCCTTCGAGTTTCTCTTTTGCTGGCCTGGTCAAATTATAACTGAACAGATGCTGTATTTTTCATTTTAAAGAATGATGTGATAAAGTTGGACTGTTAGGTGGCTGATGTCCTTATTTCTGTTGCTGAAAGCTGCTACCCTCTGAGTCATCAGAACAGTTTTTTTAACTATATGACGTCCCTCCAGGGAAGTAGCTCTGACTCACTGAAACACAAAACAAACTGTATGGATTATCAATTCAGAACATGAACTTTGGACTCTTTGCCAGCTTTGAGCATAGTCTTAGGTGACTAACTTAACCTCTTTGCACTTCGTTTTTCTCAACTGTGAAGTGGAGATAATAATAGTAACTATCTCAGGAGATTGTTACAAATATTTAATAGGATAGTTATAAGGAACAGTGCTTGGCATAAAGTTTGTGCTCAATATATACTTCCTTTTAGCTATATTTTTTATGCACAGCTTCATGCAGGAGGTTTACTAAGTGTGGAATGCAGCATCTATGACATGTCTGCTGCTATGTTATCTGCATTCATCTGCTCCAGGCTGTCTGGGTCTCCCCCAGATTCTGTGAGTCTTAGAAAGCCCAAGTTTGGATTAGTGCGATGGCTTTAGTGAAGGGTTCAGTGGATTTTTTTCTAAGTCCTTTTCTACCCAATGTATTTTATCTCAATTCCTTTGCTTAAAAACTACCATTTTAACTCTTCATTCTGGATCATATATTGTTTTTCTTCCCCAGCTGCTCTATAAAATCTTAGTCTACAAGGACTTTTGATAAGTTATCAGTTATTGAGTCATTGGTATTGCCAAGGCATGGTACTTAATCTTTAATATTTATAAACTTATTTGTCTCTCCTCACCCTCCAGGACCCATTGATGTAGGTTCTCTTGCTATCTTCACTTTATAGACAAAGACATTAAGGTGCAAAATTAGAGTCTCAGATACTTGACCTCTGCTTCTGCTGGTAATTTGACCATGTGAGATGGATAATATTGAACCATTTTGATATAAAAAAAAACCCTTAAATTTCATATTATTCAAATAACATTATTGGGCTATGCACAGAGTAGATGTCTAACAAAGGTCTGGTTTGTTTTTTTTTTTTCAGATTTAGATTTATTTTTATTTTTTGCATACAAGCTGGGGTGCAGACCAGAGGTGTGGGATGGTGAGAGGGTTCACCAGAGACAGAGTGGAGAGCAGAACAGGCAGATCTACCGAAATACACTGCTGAGGGGGGCAGCGGGAGAGGCAGGAGAGGTCTGCTGCGCCATGTGGGAATCACCCCGGCCAGCATCGAACTCGCCCTGCAGCCGCAGACAGCTCCACAGCGCTGTGCTTAACCCATTGCACCACCAGGGAGGCCCAGGTCTGGTATATTTTTAATGATTTATACCCAAAACTTAAAATTCCTTCAAAATTTCTCGACTCTTAGTTTATAGTCTACATATCTCATTTTTCTCTGTGATATCAAATTATCCAATATAATACATCTAAATCTATAAGAAATGAAAACCATCAGAACTTTTCTACCAACCAATATGACCATTTTAACTAATAGCAATTGCTCATTATTGATTGTTTATATAGAGATTAGTATAATCAATAGCAGAAACAAGTTATTTGCACAGAAAATGATAAAAACTAATATCTTTTCAAGTTAAGCTTTTATTCAGATTAAGCTTTATTTTTTTTCTCTCTAAGCTTTCCTGCTAGCACAGGGCCATTAATGGTTTCCTTTGCCATTCTCCAATTGCTAAGAAATCACAGCACAATATATTATGAGCCTTCACTGTCTTTCAGTACACATGTGAGAAACAGTAAGATGGTCAATATGCCAATTAAATACTTTAAGAATTATATATTTTTGTAAAAAGGTGCTTTCATTACTTCTGAACAGTCCATGTAAAGGCAATGAAAAAAGTCAGAAGGAAAGATTCCAATCTTTGTTCTGCCATTCACTTGATACAGGGTTTGGAGTAAGAAAGTTATTCTCTCTGAACTTGAGTTTATTTATGTGTAAAATGGGAACTATCCCACCCGATTCAAAGAGAGATTATGTAGGATTGAATTAAGAATTGCTTTGTAAACAGCCAAATTCTTTGTGACATAGTATTTTCCTACAAACTCTCAACTTAAGTGAGTCTGTTTTAGTATTCTGAATTGTTGATCTAGTATCAAATTTGTTGACCTAACTTTAAAATCCAAAAATCAGCACCAGGTGGTTCTGGAGATCTCTGTAACTGGATTTGACAGGTATTTGCCTTACTGTCATCCTAAAGTCTTTCATTGGAGCCTCCTGTCCTTGATTTTGTCATAGTGGAGCCACATGAAGTTGTGAATAATTTCATAAAACTTTGTTTTCAATTGATCATGCACTTTCATCTTCCCGAAGAAGTTATCTCATCTTTAAGCTAGTTAATTCAAATAAAATTTTAAGATTTTTTTTTAGTTTGACTTTTATTGTAATTAGAAACTAATACATACCTTATGTACTTTTTCAGTATACATTTTTTTTTTCCTTTCTCAATGGGAGGGAAATATCTCCTTTGCAAGAGGTAAGAAATAAATGGTTTTGTAAATAGCAAAAAGAGTGTGTTTTAATAAACTATATTCTTGGATCAGTTGTGAAGCTGTTGGAATGCACCACCAATTCAGTATCTTCTTCCTGCTCTACAACGTAAAAGAGTTTTGAATTCCTTTGTCACATGATGGATGTAACTGATTTTCCTGAGCAAGCACTATTTTTCTTTCTAGAAGAACATAGTTAAGCATATCAACTTTGATACACCTCCTTTAACAAATTCAAATCGGGCACTGCCACTTTAATAACCCACACCTGGTGAAGATTCCTGTTCCACTGAATTCACACTGCAGTAATGAGCCCTGAACATCAGGCAGAGAACGTAATGAGAACAATGCAATTAATCACCAAATCATGCTCAATTTCAATCATATGAAAATTTCTTTTGTATTTTTCCTCTCTAAAAATAATATTTCATGTAGTAAAAAAGGAAGGTAAGGTTTTGGTGATGAACAAAAATGTGTCCTCAGATTAAAAAAGAAAAGCTAATAGTCAGCAGGCCACATGGAGGTGAGTGCATAAATCAAATACCTATACCATCTGTTATAGAAAATTAGCAGGAATTAAGTGGCGCACATCTAAAAATACATTTCTTCACAGCATGCAGAAGCATGTCTTAAGAATTAAATTTCTGAGGAAGAATATAGAAATTTATTATCAATTAGGAAATCCTATATTATTCGATAAACACATTCATAACTAAAGTTCTCGACAGGTGAATGTACTATTTTAACAAACAAACAAACAGACTAGTTGGATTTCCAGAGAACAGGTTGTTCTGGTAAATGTCACTATTTGTGTAATGTAGGAAAACTCACTCATTTTTTTTCTAGTTCTATCTCCTCATTTGTAAAATAGTAGTGGGATAGTAAATAAAGTGTAATTTAAGAAGGTAACTTCTATGGATCATGGATTCTAGCTATCTGAGAGATGGGAATTGCAAAGGAAATTAATTTATCCCATTCATGTGTTTCACGTAGAATTTTTAAGAAGATTAATAGGAATACAAGATGTATTTAGAAAGATTTTTAAAAAATAGATTATATTTCCTTGCTGTTGTATGACCCTCATGGACTGCCTGCATATACTAAAAACATATGTAGAAGACCTGAACTTTGTTCTTTAATGTTTGAGTAGGAAATGGCCAGCTGTCTTGAGATTGACACAAGACCTACATATTTATGACTGCACATATTTCTGAAGAAGACAGTTCATTAAGGGCTGTCATTTGAAAACAGGTGCAATGAACCCACCTGCAAAATAGTTTATATGCACATTTCTTATAATAATAAAAACAAATTGGGCACTTAAGCACCAGCTATGAATTTTTTTTTGTATAGCCTTTCCTCTTTTATAATAGTAAAACCAAAAAAGGGAAAACATTTTACATGCATAATTTAACATCTATATGTGGTATAAGCTCTGTTCTTCCCACTTACTTTGGAAACAGAGTGAAGGGCCACTATCCTTTATAGATTGAACACTATTTGAGATAAAAAATGACAATATGTTTCACACAATTTGCAGGCCAGTTTACATGGTTGCTTTCCTGATTTTAATTTAACAGTGTTGTGAACACTTACTTTTTCAATTTAAACTAAGGTAACCAGGCAAGAAAACCAAATGAGTAAAAGTAGTGATTGATGCAGAAGATGACTTTGACACACTTAAAATACACCTTGGAGCTTGATTTTGATGCTGTAAACTAATTTCAGGCTATTGTTAGTAGAGTGTTTTATTTAACTTAAGCAAATAATATGTGCAAGCACTTTTAAAACATAAGGACTGATAAAATGCCGTTATTTGACTGAGCACTAGATGTGATATGTCATGCCCTTGGGTGAACAGTGATGCTATTCAATATAGTCCCTATAAAATAGGGATAAGGCAATTGTTTGAGCAGATGCAATAGGAAGGTTACTTTCAATAACCATCACATAAAACTTGTGAGAAAGATTATATCATCCCCACTTTACAAATGAGAAAATTGAAGATCAGAGAAGTGAAGTCATTTGCTTAAGGCTCCACAGCTGATAAACTTTTTAGCATTAGCATTCAAACCTGCACTGTTGGTTGAAGGCACCACTTTTCCATCCACCAGAATGTTATAGACTGTTTCCAAATATTTAGCATGATGTATATTGTTCTAGAATTATATCAAAGTTTCAAATTCAATTTGTATACTTTCCCATTTATGAGCAAAATCAGGGACGGGATGAACAAGATGCTCTCATACTATTTCTAAATCTTTCTTTGCTTAGTGTATGGATAGATGGAGAAAAGACTCTACAGATAAGCATAAATGTTTCTTAAGTTGATTAGTAGACTGACCTGTATTAAAGATGTTGGAGAAATGTTTTATAGATAATGTGTGTGAGTTCCTAACAATCTCTGGTACATTTGAAGAAGAAACGAATTGGAAGGTATGAAAGTATTCTTATTGGCATAACAGCGTCATAAGAAAAACAAGTCTGATGGTCCAATTTGAAATTAATCATGCCTTCTGGAATAACAACTCTAATTATATCCACTTCAATCTAATTTCAAAGGACATAAAGAATAAGAATATCTTAGTGGTAATATAATATCATTACTGCTCACATCATCTGACATTACTGTGATAATATTCATATCTTTGGAAAAATTCATGAAATGTCCTCTTTCAGAAGTTTACCAGCACTGTGTGTGTGTGTGTGTGTGTGTGTGTGTGTGTGTGTGTGTGTGTGTGTGTGTGTGTGTGTTTTAATGCCCCTAACACTGTCCTATTTCTTTACCCTTATGCATGGCCTCATAGAATAAGCCACAGGCAGATTATGATGCAATATGTGTAGCAAATGTTATTAAAAGTGGTAAAATAAAATGCTGAGTGTGACCCACAGTCATAGGTACTTTATGTGTTTTCACAGGTGTTAGTCTTTTTCAGGAATTTCCTTAAGTTTAGCTAATGTTATTTTTATGAATTCTTAATAAATATTTCAATATTCATTAAAATAGTAATAAGGACTATATTAAAGGTCAGTTTTGTCATTCCCCTCCCCCAGGAGAATAAGCACCAAGAATATCAGGAAACGGGCTCACAGCCTAGATAATAGGGTCAACCATATAAATAGACCTTAAGGCACTAGAATAGTTCTTATAATATCTGGTATTTGTACATCATTGTTTTTGCAAGAAGCTTATAAACTTTATGGACATGACCTCATTAGCCAATTTACCATCTCTCAGAAGTAGGTAAGACTAAAGTATTTGAACTATTGCTTGAGAACAATTTCTAGGGTGTTTTCCTTTTGACTGCTGACTTTGAGCCTAGCTTATCCAAACAGAACAATGTTGAGTTTCAGGTTATGATGACGGTCTGTCAGACCTTGAATAGAATGTTAAGTAAATGACTTTTTCTTAATATATAATTATTTATTTCATTGAAATAATAGTGGTTTATCATACTGTATATGATGTATAGGTAGAGGATCATAATTCTTCATGTATGTATCCATACTACACCTACCATCAAGGCCTCCATATCCTCAAATATAGTCCATTTTGCCACTTCTACTTTTTTTCTCTACCCTTCTCCCTGTCCTTGAATAATGGCCTCAGTTTAACAGTCAGATTTCTAGGGTTTGGGTTTTTTTGGTGTTGTCTAACTCTTAGTTTCTCAATATTCTACATGAGTCAAACCATCTGGGGGTGAGATACCGCCATTCTTTTTTATTTTTTTTGGTCAGGATTGCTTTGATTATTAAAGCTTCTATTTCTTTGAAGAATGCTATTGAAATTTTGATAGGTTTGCAGGATTTCACTAGTGAGTTCTTACAAACTGTCAGACTCTTCCAAAAAATTGAGAAAGAGGGAATGCTACCAAACACATTTTATGAGGCCAATATTATTCTGTTTCCAAAAGCATATATCACATCAAAAGGAAATGAGAGACCAATATCCCTGGCAAAGATAGGTGTAAAAATCCTCAACATAATCTTAGCAAACCATATTCAATAATGCATTAAATGTATCACATACCATGACCAAATGGTTGGTCATGGGTTACTCCAAGGATGCAAGGATGGTTCAACATCTGAAAACTGGTAAATGTAATTTACCACATTGACAAAAGGAAAGATAAATATCATATGATATTATCAATAGATACAGAGAAACTATTTGATAAGATTCAACATTCAGTTATGATAAAAAAAAATCCCCAAAAATTGTGGTAGAAGTAACACATCTACACATGATAAAAATAATATATGACAAACCCAGTCAACATCACACTCAAAGATGAACGACAAAGTTTTTCTTCTAAATCAGGTACAATATAAGGATGTCCACTTTCATCACTATTATTTAACATAGTGTTGGAGGTCGTACCTAGAACAACCAGGTAAGAGAAAGATATAAAATGAATCCAAATTGAGAAAGAAGAAGTAAAACTACCACTATTTGCAGTTGACATGATAACATATATAGAAAACCCTAAGGACTCCACTAAAAATATTCAAAACAATAAAACAATAAAATAAAAGTACACATCACAAATAAATCTACAAAAATCAGATGCTTTCTGATATGGAAACAATGAACTGAAAGAGAAAAAAATCAAGAAAATAATTCCCTTTACTATGACATCAAAAATTATTAAATAAGTGTACTCTTAACAAAGGAAGTGAAGGACCTGTGCAATGAGACATGGCATTGTTAAAAGAAATAGACTCATGGGCTAAGAAGAACCAACATTCATAAAATGGCAATTTTACCAAAGCAGTACAGATAAAACTACTTTGCTTTTGAAAGTGATTTATTAGAACTTGTGAAAACTCTTGTGAATGGAAGGGTTTTGAAGAGGACATTAAATAAATTCCTCTATCACTTCATGATAATATTCCTCAGCTTGGGCCTCCCTGGTGGCACAGCGGTTAAACACTGCGCTGTGGAGCTGTTGGCAGTGGTGATGCAAGTTCGACGCCCAGCCAGGGAGATTCCCACATGGCAGCAGACCTCTCCTGCCTTGCCCTCTGCTCCCCTCAGCAGTGTACTTCAGTCAATTTTCCTGTTTTGCTCCCCACTCTGTCTCTGGTGAACCCTCTCACTGCCCCACGCCTCTGGCCTGTACCCCAGCTTGTATACATAAATAGATAAATCTTTAAAAAAAATATTCCTCAGCTATCCCAGAGTTATGATAACCTGTCTCAAAACGAAATCTGTTAAGGTAGATTGCAGAATTTATTATGAGAGGAGAAGATGTTAGTGTAGTTTACCATTGTAGGTGGTCTATTAATGTTTATTGAATATATGAATCAGTGAAAACATAATGACAGTTAAGACATATTGACCATAAACTGTGTTTTAAGTACTGCTCTTTTAATATTGTGAACTCATATTTATTTAGTTATTAAGAATAGGGAATAATTATTAAAAATAATAAATTGAGCAAAGCAACTCTTTTCTTATAATTAATTTAAATTATTCACAGTTTCATTAGGAAATGTTTTCTTTTGCCTGAGGTAAACAGTTTATGTTTTTCTCATCCTCTTGCTCTTTTAGAAGTGAAAATTGAGAAATATTGACATGAAATACTTTAAATATTTAATGAACATAAGAAAAAAGGAAAATAGGCAGTTTGGAAAATTAATATAAACACTATTTGTGTACAAGCTTAAAAAACTGAAAGATAAATAGTGTAAAAATTTTATTATTTAACTGTACTGAAATACACTGTACATGTTATTATCATAGACAATTATATATATTTTATTGTATTTTTTAAAGATTTATTAAATTATACCTAATAGAGCTGGGGTATAGACCAGAGGTGTGGGGGGTAAGAGGATTCATCAGAGACAGAGTGGTGAGCAGAACAGGCGGATTGAGTGAAATACACTGCTGAGGGGAGCAGCAGGCGAGACAGGAGAGGTCTGCTGTGCCATGTGGGTAAGCTCCCTGCCCAGGGTTTGAACTCGTGCTGCAGATAGCTTCATAGTGCTGAAACCCAACCTCTCGCACCACCAGGGAGGCCCCCTGATATATATTTTAGATGCATCCTTTTAAAATAATTCCATTTGTAAAAGACAGTTTTAGGACAGGTGGTAGATATTGTAAGATTATTGGGAAAATTTTTATATGCACAATAAAATTATGCAAATTCTAAAATAATAAAGAATCTATCATATAAATAATGAGATTGAATAGTTAAAAACTATTCTGTATTCTATGGCTTATATAAGCAAAAACTTTATTTAAATATATTTTCGATATCACAAAAAATAGCATAAAATAGTTCAACCTCATGTTAGTTGTGTGCCATATGTAGTTTTCTCTTTAATGTATAGTACATGCAGTGGAAAGTGAATTGTTAATTATGGATATCTATTTTTAAAAGTTAGTGTATAAACACATGCTATTACCTCGTTCTGTATTTGTCTGTGAAGGATGATTAATAAATAACCATTTAAAAAACCATTGAGGCACAGAGCAGCAATTTTTGACCTGGAGTACAGTGAATGTCCTTTTGAAAATCACTGGTGTCTTATAAACTACTCTTTAATCCACTTACCCACTAATGACAGCACTGTGTGAGAACCTCATTCCATCCCTGACCCAATTCCCATGTCTCTGTCACTTCCATCTCTTGGTCCCATTTAATGGTGACCTGAATTATAAGCAGAGGGATGTTCTTGTATGTTTCTCCTCACTGTGGATGAGTCTAAAGAACCGTTTTGGTAGTTATTCAGAAAATATCACAGTCTCTTCAACTTCAGTTGTAGTGTTTACCTTTTGGTGTAGAATTTGTCTGACTGAGTCAGGGTTGTCTTGGTTCTGGAAAAAAACTGATTCAATGGTAACAAACCTGGAATCCTAAAATTTAATTTTTTTAAGCTAGAAATAACATATACATACAACTGACAATAAACAAATCAACACTTAGAGGCTTACATGATATGTAACGTTAAAACATAAAATGTGTTTATCGAAAGAGACTGTACTTTTCTCTGAATTGGTTGTCAGTCTAGAATAATAGAAACTGTGTATAAATTGTTGTTGGAAGCTCTTATTTTTCAAAGTCCTTCATCATTTGGTGGATATTTTTCTTTTGGCATCTTGCAGCACTGGAACAGTATTCTGTAAAATACTGGCTGTTTGATCTTTGAAAGCACAAAGAATCTGCTATCAATGGTTCCAAACAATTTGAGCAACAAAGCTCATGTCACAAACAATGTCTTCACTTAATGTCTTGGATAGGTTTTTGAAACTGTGATTTTTAAGTAAAATGAAATAAGAACAGGACGTCCAATACCATCCTTTGGTTAAGAGTCAGCTGAAATGTGTTTTTTTTTTCTCATCAATTTTATAAGGGAATCACTTCAATAAAAAAAAAAAAAGATATTCTGAGAGGACGTACTATATGTACATTCACTTTCTAAGAAAGCTCTTCAGGGACTGTCTTTGTCCTAAGAAATGTATTATGGGAAAGGCAAGCAGATAGAAGGAGTGACTGTCTTAACTTTCTCTTGTGCATAATAAGTTGCCTGTCAAACAGGGCCATCATCACCAGCTGGAGAAAAATTGGTGCTGCAACTCTGAAGTATAATACTACTTTGTAAACAGTACTTTGTGAATATGCTTTTGCTTATCACTATATTCTACCAAATCAGCAGCAATTCTTTAATAATGCCTGTTTAGTGGCATTAATTATGAAATAGACATTTGCTAATAAGACAATGTCTCTCCCGTCTCTCCCTCTCTCTTCCGTATGTTTGAAAATTTACTGTCACTGTGTTGCAAAGGGGGTCATTCTCTTTGAGACCTTCTGGCATCTATTCATTCAGAGGGCCTGTAAGAATTTTCAATATTGTACTATTCTGTATCAAGGAATTTGCTGCTGTTGTTTCTAAGATTAAAGTATTAAAGTCATTCTGAGCAATTTACAAAATTTATATCCTGCTGCAAAAGTTCAATAGCTGTTCAAAAATTACATTTTAAGTATATGTTCAAATCATTTTTCCAGCAAATACATTTTATACAAAATTTTAAAATTATTTTTAAAGTTTATTTTCTTCCCATTACATGAAAAAATCCATTTGCCATTCAATTGATGAAATAGTCATTAAGACATTTACTAACACATATTTATAGGCCAAATTCTAAACTTAAAGAATAAGTTTTTAACAGATCATGTTTTGCAGGTACTATGTATGCTATTGTTGGCATAGTGATTATTTTTTGAGTGTTATTACTAGCTCTTTCCAAGAGAGAGCAGTAGTGAATTGCATTATTTGTGCTGGCTATATAGTTTTACTTAAAAGTACTGATTTTCATTTTCAACTTTATACCCTTTCAACCTATTGACCATGAAAAATGCTCTGACACAATGTGACACATATCAATGTTTAAAGTCCAAAGGGTAATTATCTATATTCATAGTTAAAACTGTGCCTTGATTTCACAATAGAAACCATATGTTCACTCAAAACACTTTCAATAGGTTAAATAACACTCAGATTAACCCTGAGTTAGTTTACTGGTTAAAATAATAGCAGCATCTTCTTCCAATTCAGTAGTTCATTTATCATCTCTGATCAAGGACCTGGACATGAACTTTCAAGATTTAAAAGCTTAAGTTTAAAATGAAAAAAAAAAAAAAAAGAAAAGCAAGAAAGGAAGCCTACAGATGTTTAAATATCCTCTTTCCTGACCTTATCATGGTTTTATCTGTTCAGGTACTTAATACCAGCTTTGAGAGTTATTATTGAAAACGACATATAATTTTGTGTGTAGTTAATAAAAGTTTTCTCTCTCATGTCATGAGGGCAAGGACTTATTGATCATTCCTATGCATCATACCACCTGGATAGCTATGTAGATCAATTACTGATTTTTTTTTTTTTTTATTGCAACTTGCCTTATACCTGGATCAAATCACCTAGGTGACTCAGGATGAGGAAGGTGGGACTCTGGTCAAGGCCAAGCCAGAGTATCCTGCTTCTCCAGTCAGTGGAGATTTTGTGAGACCAAATTATGTGAAATGAAAGGTGACAACTTTCACTTAAGACAGCTAGCATACAGCCATATACCTTTACCATATACTATCCTTACATTAATTGATTACTTGACACTTTGGAATCACTTCAGCAGAAAGTTATAAACAGAAAACAAAATTACATATTGTGGGTGTAATGACAAGTCAAAGGAAAACTGGCATTACAAGGGGAAATAAATACAAATAGTCAAATGACTTTTCAGACTGTGCCAACTCCATACATTTAGTTGGTTGCAGCCTCTTCCTTGGCCTCCTCTGTAATGTCACAGTTTCTTGTCAAGCTGCAGAGAAGATCACCTTCAGTGAACAAATGATTACGGGGGCTTTCAAAGGAAGTATCTTGCTGTCTGTGAAGAGTGATATTTATTTTTCCTGAATATTCTCTTAAAGCCTGATTGGAAACAGTGTACAGAAAGAATAAGAAGGCCTATAGGATACTTGGTTGGTATACTTGTTCTGATTACAATATTATTATTTTGGGGCCTATGTCTTTAGTTCCTTGGAATTGTCATTTTTCTATATAAAAAAAAAAATAGAGAAGCTATGGGAACTGGAGAGGGAGAGTATTCCCATTGGATTTAAATGAGTGCCATGTTCACAGACAAAAGATGAACTCCAGAGGAGTTTTGACTCTGTTCCTCTCCTCGAAATAATAATTAAAAAATAATCTCCTTTAGCATATAAAAACCAGAAGCTCTGTTTGTTCGAGGAGTGGATTTCTTATCCTTGAAACAAATAACGTTCTGAAATGTTGCCTTTTTGCATCCATCACTGGCAGATATACTCTAAACCTGTGAGCAGAACCATTCACCCTTAGAAAAGCTGGCTCTCATCCAATTTATGCACTATATGTGAGTTTTCATGTTCTTTTTATACACCTTTACCATCGTTTATGCATCATTTACCATAGAGATAGGACTTACTAATAAATCTCTCCTATAGGAGACTGTAAAGAAATCCTTGCGGTCTTTCATATTTAACATCTCAATGACCCTGCAGCCTCCATTTTGTCATTGTGTAGATTATTTTGGATAAGGTGTGCTCGAGCCCTAGTGTTATTTATCAACAAGACTCTGAGTGTGCGACTATAAAGGAAAAATTCTTAGCATTTGCATTAGAGGACTATATCAGACACTTGTCTCAGTTTCAGTTATTGAAAGTTAACACCAAGATAGTAAGGCTTTTAAAGCTACTTACACTCCCAGTAAGTTCCTGGCAGTGGCTGCTAAAGCCCCCAAATCCAGAGGTGGTAAAAAAAAGTTTATGTTGCATTATCGGCTCAAAGTGACAAAAGGCAGAAAGCAGTGCAAGGTGAGCATTTCATTAAATTTTCCAGTCAGTGAGTTAGCACTTAGAAAAAGAAATGATACATGGTTAATGTTAATATGTGAAAGGTTACCTTCTCATATCTAACAGATCCCAAATACAAGCAATCCTGATATGATGGGAAGAAGGGTCAGAAAGTTGGTGACAGAGAAATTGTGTCTATTCATTTGTTAGTTAACAATCTAAATACCATCAGAATGTGCACTGGAGCTACTATTTTACTAGACTTTCTGCTCCAATTTTGCTTTATTGAGTAGAAAGTATCTTATCAAGAAAATGAGAAGTTGAGTGATAATGTACCATAAAGGAAAAAAAAAAAGCAAGTTCAAATATTTATTATTTAACAGGTAGGTTGTTCATTAGGCAAACTCAAAATGGTTAAAAATTCTACTAGGCAAGGGCAAGGGGAAATGTTATTAGACCTAGTTCAGCATTCTCCAGACAATTTTCCCTGAAGTTGCTATTAGGTTTGCTCTTTTGGGTAATCAGAAACTTGAATATGATACTTGGGTTCTTATTTTTTAGGTTCATATTTCAAAGTAGGTTCTCTTTCAGTTCTTATATGATATTGTACATTTTTATAGCTCTGGATTCAATATAACCTCTAAAGTTCATTTTTAAATGAGAATAGAACATTTTAACACGTTATTTAAACATAAATATATGTAATAATAGCAGAATATATCTGAAGTTCTGATGTTGACTTTTATTTTCTCCTCACTGAGCATCCAGTGATGACATAATTAGTGCAGTTGCAGCCTCTGATCTAACTTCTCTTGAGTTGTTGTGCTGATTTTCTCTGCTTTTCCTGACCTCATTCCTTTGTGCCCTTTGGCATGGGGTTTTTAGTCTTTGCAATGCAAATGCTCAAAGTTAATTTTAAATTTAATTGATAAGGAAGCATTGCTCCTTTTCAAAATGCTCAGAAAAATGTTGCCTGCCTGCTCTACTTGTTAACCAAGAAACCAGCTTTTGTCTCTAAGTTGGCTCTGCACCTTTTCCTGTCCAGCCTGGTATGCATCTGTGCTCTTTCTCCCACACTGAGGTGAAAGGAAGAAGTGAGCTGATCTCCAGGGTGGAAGAATCACTTTCTTGCTGGAAACGACTAAAACCAGATCTCCCATTGAGGAGTGCCTTGTCATTTCCTATGTAACAACATTAAACATGTTTCTGAAGAAAGGGGCTTGAGATATTAGTGCTTAACCTCTTCATATCCCAAATCACCTGGGGCAGAGTCATGGAATGTACGGACACAGAGCAGGGAAGGTGTTGAAATAAAAAGAAGCTCAACAAGAACATCAGAAACTACTTTTTTTTTTATTAATTTACTCAATATTTAAAAGAACAATTTTAAATATGTAATATGACAAGAAGTTCAGGGAGTTAAATATGAATTGCATATAGCACCTATCTTCAGGAAACTCACAGTCGAAAGGGAGGATTCATTCAGCTTTATTGGTGAGAGAACTGGTTGGTGCCAGCTGGGGAGGTGGGTGAGGTGGGGTGGAAAAGATAGATTTCATTTGGTCTCCAAAGGTAACACCCTGAGGTTCAGGGATGAGTTTGAATTACAAAATGGCTTAGTATAAAATAGTTCTGCCCATACAGTAATATTTGGTTCTATTTGTTTAGTGTGTTTCTTGTGGAATGGGAGAGTGCAAATAAATTTTAAGAACTAAGAGAGAGATTGTATAAAGGGAATTAAATTTTATTTTCTAAAGCAGGGCTTCTTCCATTTTGGATTCCTTCTATCATAATCTCCTGGGATATTTATTAAACAATCATATTCATAGGTCTGATACTGTGCATCTCAATAACTAAATAAAAAAATCCAGTTTGACATTAAACCAAAAGGATACATGCACCCCTATGTTTATTGCAGCACTATTTACAATAGCTGAGATAAGGAAACAACCCAAATGCCCCCAAATAGATACTGGATCAAGAAGATGTGATACATATACACAATGGAATACTATTCAGCAGCCCAAAAAGATAAACTTATGTTATTTTCAGCAACTTGGATGGAGCTAGAAGGGATGATGTCCAGCGAGATAAGCCAGAAGGAAAAAGAAAAATATTGAATGGTTTCACTTATAGGAGGAATATAGGGGATCCAAATAAGAGACCAGGAGGAGAAAATAACACCACCAACAAGCAAACAAAAACAAAAACCAGCAGGCAACCATAAATAAGAGACATTCTGCAAGGGACGGGGATGATAAAGGATTAAAATGGAGTACAAAAGCGCACAAGGGACTATGGTGATGGTTCAGGGTGAATTGGCAGTGGGAAACCTATGGTGAATACATAATAATGTAAAGGATATAAATTAAAAAATCCATTTTGATATTTTGCACTCAGGTTTTTTTTTTAAAGATTTATTTTTGCATACAAGCTGGGGTGAGGCCAGAGGTATGGGGCAGTGAGAGGGTTCACCAGAAACAGAATGGGGAGCAGAATAGGCAGATCGACCGAAACACACTGCTGAGGGGAGCAGAGGGCGAGGCAGGAGAGGTCTGCTGCGCCATGTGGGAAACTCCCCAGCCGGGCATCGAAGTCACACCGTAGCCACTGACAGCTCCACAGCACTGTGCCCATTGCGCCACCAGGGAGGCCCACACTTACAGTTTTTAATGTATAAAATCTTTTACTATGTCCGGTAGAGATTTTAAAAACTCATCTGGGGAGCATGGAAGCATTGAAGACTTTCTTTCATCAGCACCTGTTGAATACCTACTATGTGCCAACTAGATGACAGGAATGTAGTATAGAGCAAGGTAAAGTTCATTCTCGGGAAAGACTAACAACCTGAAAACTGCTACAAATGAAAAACTAAATTAGGAATTGCTGCAGTTCCCTGGAACTAGTTATAATGTCAGGTAAGCTTTCTATGCTTCATTTACTGTGCATATAGCAGGGACTATTATGGAAAGACTTGAGATCTTCATTATCACAATATTACAAGTTGCAGTTAATAAATGCTATAGAACTTGAAAGAGGAGAGAGATTAGTGAGAGTGGTATAGTAGACAAAGTTTTCTGGGGTGTCAGACTTTATGCTGAGTCTTAAAATAAGGGTAGGACTTGGCCAGTCATAGACACTAATGGACAATGCAGGTAGGGACATGAATTCAACATGAATGGTGGTAGGCAGCATTGTGAGATGAACCTGTCCAAAGAGAAGTGTTCATTTTGGGACTTTTGAACTTTAGACTGGTTGCACGTAACTGGGTGGTGGGTTATTCACAAGAAAGTAAAATGATTAGAAGAAACTTGTCAGAAAAACTGAAAGCATAAAAAATTTCCAATCAGAAGCCTGTGAAAAAGGCATTATAAGATGTGTGTATATTAATGGAAAAGAGAGTACAATGGGAAAAAGACTGGCCTAATGATGTTGGAGATGGAAAGATAGTGAGTTCAAGGAGTTAGGAAACATTTATAACAATTTTGATGGGTGTGTTGCAAAGTTGACTCCCCTATTTAGAATATCCATTATTTAGAACAATCCATTATTAGAACAAGGAGATCCTTGGTGATATTTCAACTGAGGAAAGAGTCCCAAAGGAAAGTGATTTACTGATCACTTATTTACACAGTCATATATAATAAATCATAAATAACATTTGGCTATCACAAACTTTTGCAAGCAATATATGTAAATACTTCTATAAGGATAAAATTGGAATTAAAACTTAGAAATTAGAAATCCACTAGAGAGGGCCTCCCCGGTGGCGCAGCGGTTAAGCACTGCTGCGCTGTGGAGCTGTCGGCAGCGGCGACAACGCGAGTTTGACCCCCGACCGGGGAGAATCCCACATGGCATGGCAGACCTCTCCTGCCTTGCCCGCTGCTCCCCTCAGCAGTGTATTTCTGATCTGCCTGTTCTGCTACCCATCTCCATCTCTGGTGAACCCTTTCGCCGCCCCACGCCTCTGGCCTGTACCCCAGCTTGTATGTATAATTAAAAAATAAATCTTTAAAAAAAAAAAAAAAGAAAAATCCACTAGAGAAAGGGGTGGAGTCAATGTCATAAGTGTACTAGAAACCCAGCTATTCCTTTCTAATACTTTGTATCTTACATTCCTAGAAAGAAGGGCCCTTGTATTCTTTCAATGGAGGCACATACAAGCATTTCTTATCACTCTTTCCTAGCATTAAACTCATGGAAGATTTTATCATGTGAAATCTCAGAAAAGAGAAAATACAAAGTATGTGCATATTATATGACATGTCTAATATAACATATTGAGCAATATAATAGACAATATTCTCAACAATGATTGGGTCAAAGGTAAGTCATTTTTGTGTATGGCTATGCTTTATGTTAACTTCCAATGAAAATCAAGGCAAAAGATTAAATTCTAGCATGACAAAGGTATCATTAAGGGGATTTCAGAGATGCTGGCCTCTAACTTCATTTAGAGGACATGAAACTGAATTCCATGCTCAGTGATCAAATCATAGATATTTGTGTTATTGTTTGTAGAAAGATCCATTCCCATAACAATTCAAACATCAGGCAGCAACCCTGCCCTTCCCTTGTACACGTGAGGAATCCGATGTACAAACTAGGAAGGAAGGTCATTTGCTGCTGCACTTGAATCCATGAAGCTTTCCCTAAGAAAGAATATTTAGTGACTTATCTCAGATGGCATATCAATTAGCACAGAGTTATGTGTATAAAATTATTGGATCTAGACCTTTTTTGAGATTATGCATGACACCTCTGTGAGAGAAAGTCAGTGTTAGATCAGAATTGCTTCTGATTTTAAATAGTGTTACACATTCCAGGGGGAGTTGGCTACATATCATCCTCCTAGGTAATAGTATGAATTGACTCACAGGATGGAATTATTTAGTAGTGCTCATTTTAACACCTGAGAACTCCTGCCAAAAACAACAATTTTGGATTTAGTGGAGCTGACTTTAAACACTTCTGTCTGACGGCAATTAGCCAAAAGATTTTATTACTTTGTGAGGTTGCTTTTAGCTCATGATATAAAATCATGTCATCACTATATAAGAGGCTACTTTTATTCTTTGGTACTTTTATTTATAGCCAATTCATCTAAAAACAGAATCAGGTTATTTAAATGTAAGTTAAAGAGAGATGGTTTAAAATATAAGTCCTTTAAAAAGTTGTTTTGAATTAGAATTTGTTTAGTCTAGAGACTCTTCTCACCCTCCTTCTGACACAATGTTCTAGCACATGAATCAGAGAAGCATAGAAATTCAAAGTTCTATGTTAAGAACATTTTGGGGCCTCCCTGGTGGTCTAGGGGTTAAGTCTCAGCACTATCGCAGCTTTGATCTGAGTTCAATTTCCCGGCCAGGGAGTTAACCCTCATATGGCACAGCAGACCTCTCCTGTCTCGCCTACTGCTCCCTTCAGCAGTGTATTTCAGTCAGTCTGCCTGTTCTGCTCCCCACTCTGTCTCTGGTGAATCCTCACCACCCCCCCACCCTGCATCTCTGGCCTCCACCCGTTTTTCTACAAAAGAGCATTTTCTGGCTTTCTGCCTGTTGCAGAAAAAAACCTGATATTCAGGGAGGTAACAACATTGCAGATGCTTATTAGTCCAAGCATCTGTCATTATAATCTAAGAACAATTGTTCATGATTTTGACTAGCATGAATGGAATCAAATACTAATAAACGATCACTGAAGGCTCCAAGTGTTTGGGGATTGTTGTTAGCTAAGTGAAATGATCAATAGCGTGAAAAGTTTTCCTACAGTAAACTGACTCTAAGACATAAGGTTCAAAAATAGGGTCCTATGAAGGGAAAGTTTTCAAAAGATATCTGGAAAACTAGTGAGTTTATGTTATGAGGATCAAGCAAGATTCACATATTGAAGGCGCAATAATTTACACTTTTGAGATTTTCCTGAGGGAAGAAGTCATGAAGAATTAATTAGATAACTATACAGGGAATGAATGAAAACTTTATGTCCAAGAAAACATCTGATGCATCTACTGGAAAATATTAATCTGGGACCTCCTTGGTGGTGCAGGGATTAAAAATACAGTGCTCTCAAGCTATCACTAGACACTGCAGCATGAGTTCGATCACCAGCCAGGGTGCGGACCCACATGGCCCAGCAGACCTCTCCTGCATTGCCCACTTCTCCCCTCAGCAGTGTACTTCAGTAGATCTGCCTGTTCTGTTCCCAACTCTGTCTCTGGTGAATCATTTCACACACACACACCCCCACCACCACCTCTGGCCTACACCCCAGCTCTTGTATGCACAAATAAATAAATCTTTAAAAAAAAGAAAATTTTCTTCTGATTATGTTTAATTTAATCTAACAGAATGTTTTATAACAGGTAGTATTTTATATCAAAAAGGAAAATACATCTGAATTTTTAAAATAGGACAAGTTATATAGAGAAATAATGATTTTTTTGCCTGGTTGACATAATTGAGATTTTTTAATTTCTTTCATAGAATTATGTCATGAATGGCCATGACAAAATATATAATTATTCTTAGTCCTGAGAGTCTCAAAACTTTCCATGGAGATCTAATAACACTTTGAAAAAGGAATTTTATTAAGCAGTTTGATTTTCTAAATACCTATGTGACTTCTTCTGCATTGTTATTGAATTATTGTCTTTAGAATGTGATTTATCTTTTCTACAGGTAGTTTTGAGAGTAAAGATAAGCATATCAATCCATTGCCCACAAGTAGAGAACTAGTGCCAGGCTCTATTTTGTTGCCTGTGGTAAATGGAAAACACTTTTAGTATGAATATTGTGGTACTTTTTAAAAACTTATATTATTATTTATGGAATCCTGGAGACCCTTGATTCATTTTGTCTCCAAATGGAGATATCAATATTAAGGAGTGTAAAGGATTTAATATGGAAATTGTTACTTTTTATTCCACCTAAATAGTAGATAAGAAGACAGACAGTGATTACTACTCATTAATAAAGTTGATTCCTTAATAAGAGAGCTATGGAAATGTTTGTTCCTTATTCCCTAATCTTCCACTTGCTAAATGGCTGCCACTTAATAAAACAAGTTTGTAATTATAAGTGGATTTGGCTAGTTTTTCTTCCTTGATGAGCTCTGTAGACTAATAGAATAATCCATACAGAAGTTCTCTGTCAACTTCACATTTCTATCAATAAGAATTTGGTATAGTTGTTGCCAATGCTAGTATCTAGGTTATACAAATTTGTCTATAAAAAATGGACAGTTCAGGGCCTCCCTGGTGGCACAACGGGTTAGCATAGCTCTGTGGAGCTGTCGGCAGCTGCGGCGTGAGTTCAATGCCTGGCCAGGGAGAATTCCACATGGCACGGCAGACCTCTCCTGCCTCACCTGCTGCTCCCCTCAGCAGCGTATTTCGGTCTATTCTGCTTCCCACTCTGTCTCTGGTGAACCTTCTCACCATCTCATACCTCTGTTCTGCACCCCAGCTTGTATGCAAAAAAAATTAATTAATTAATTTTAGAAAATGGACAGTTCATCACTATCCAGTTAACATTGATTGTTACAGGATTCTAACTGGATATTACCTGAAGCACACCTGCAAGTTAATCTGTATAAGCTTTAAAAAAGTAGAAATATCCAAGACAAAAGGAAATAATACATTTTGAAATTTGTACTAGATATAACTTAATTTTCAAAACATGTTATTTTTTTTTGCATGTGGGAATTTTATTTTTATATGTATATATATTTATTGTTATTTATATCTTTTACATTTTGTATTCCCCTTGGGTAATCCATCACCAATTCACCCGTGATTCATCTCCGTGGTCCCTTGTGTCCTTTTCTACTCCATTTTGTGCCCTTATCCATCCCCCCTCACCCCCGCTGCTGAGTGTCTCACTCCTATTTTGTTTCCCTATAGTCCTATTATAAGTGAAACCATTCAATATTTTTCTCTTTCTTTCTGGCATATTTCGCTGAGTATGATCCCCTCTAATTCCATCCATGTCGCTACAAATTGCATGCAAAAAAATGAAGCTAGAGTACTACCTCACTCCCTGCAAAAAGCCAACTCAAAATGGATAAAAGACCTGGATGTAAGACCTGAAACCATAAAATTTATAGAAGAAAATATAGGCAAAACTCTACACGACATACATCTCAGCAAAATCTTTAAAGACACATCCCCCAAAGCAAAGGAAGTGAAGGACAAGATAAACAGATGGGATTACATCAAAATAAAAAGCTTCTGTACAGCAAAAGAGACATTAACCAAAACTAACAGACACCCTACCAACTAGGAAAAGATCTTTGCACACAATACAACTGATAAAGGACTGATAACAAAAATTTACAAGGAACTCAAACAACTCAACAAAAACAAAGCCAATAATCCAGTCAAAAAATGGGCAGAAGAGCTAAAGAGGCACTTCTCCAAAGAAAAGCAAATGGCCAACAGGTACATGAAAAAATGTTCAACATCACTTATAGTCAAGGAAATGCAAATCAAAACCACAATGAGATACCACCTCACACCACTGAGAATGACACACATTAAAAATACAGGCAATAACAAATGCTGGAAAGGATGTGGAGAAAAAGGAACTCTTCTACACTGCTGGTGGGAATGTGAACTGGTCCAACCACTATGGAAAGCTGTATGGCAATTCCTCAAACTGCTAAACATGGAGCTTCCATACGACCCAGCAATACCACTTTTGGAAATCTACCCAAAGGACACAAAAACACTAATCCAAAAGGATTCATGCACCCGTATGTTCACTGCGGCTCTGTTTACAATTGCAAAGGTATGGGAGCAACCCAGATGTCCAAAAATAGATGATTGGATCAAGAAGATGTGGTGCATATACAATGGAATACTATTCAGCATTCAAAGAAGATAAACAAAACATGTTATTAAAAACGTATTTATTTGCTAGAGTCCATAGGGCATTATGCTACATGTATATGTGTATTAAATATGTTACCTCATTAAATCTTTACAGCAACTTTGTGAAATGAATATTATTATTCTTCCTAGTTTAAACATAACGAAACTGATCATTAGAATAAGGATTTCTATTCGGTTCCATTGGTCTTTCTGTCTGTTTTTGTTCCAGTACCATGCTGTTTTAATTATTATGGCTTTGTAATATAGTTTGAAATCAGGGAGTGAAATTCCTCCATTTTCTTTCTTTTTAGTTAGGAGGGGTTTAGCTATGCAAGGTTTTTTGTGGTTCCATATGAATTTCATCAGTAGTCGATCTATTTCTTTGAAGAATGTCATTGAGATTTTTATTGGAATAGCATTGAATCTGTAAATTGCTTTTGGTAGGATTGCCATTTTGATAATGTTAATCCTTCCAATCCATGAGCAGGGGATGCCTTTCCATCTTCTTGTGTCTTCTTCT